>CM061064.1:231528309-231798309 GCA_030762895.1 Sophora flavescens | reverse complement strand
ACTCTTTATTACTTGTTACGATTGTGTATACTTGCACATTGCACTTTTGATTGCAACAAGTTTTTGGCACCGTTGCCTGGGATTAGCAATGGTGTTATTTTCACAGTTCTTAGATTGATATTTTAGTTTACTTTAGAATCTGGATTTTTGGTATATTGTGTTCAGCATCAGGTACCTTACTGATAAGCCTCTGGCTCGTCTAGTTTTATAACTAGTAAGACCATGGTTTTGTACTAATTATTCGAGTTTAATCTCGTTTTCGCCCAAATTTGGATTTAATTGTCCTCAAGCAACATTTTGAGTCTCTTAAGTAGTTTTAGGATATTTTAGTTAATTTTGAGTCAAATAAAGCATTTATCGCTATTTCATATTTTCAGTGTTAATGAGAAGAGCAAAAAAGGAAGGACACTTAAAGCTAAAGCCATCACGCCTGGTGACACGGGTCACTGCCGTGATGAGCTACCCATGAAGACCGTAGAAGCATCATGGCCCAGCCTGGTGATAACCATCACGGGCGTGATGAGAAAACCCGAAGATCGAGAGCATCACGACCTAGCCGTGATGGAGGTCACGGCCGTGATGCATCATCACCCATGGATGAAATTGATCACGACCGTGACGGACTAGAATTTGAATGCGCGCTTGGCGTGAACACGCCACGGCCGGTCGTGGATGGCCATCATGGCCGTGGACGCGCACTGATCTATAAAAAGGCACCAGGGAAGATGCAAAAGGAACACAATTTTCACTATTTTATGAATTATTCCAAGGGTTTTTATTACGCTTGTGATGGAGAACTAATCACCAGGGGATTAATCTGTAAGCCGGTTTCCGCCGACACTTGAGGTTCCATAATTCCCAATCAAATTGCTTATCCCTTTCAATATTATGCTATATGCCTTGTTTGCTTAATTCAAGTTATATAGAATAAGTATTAATTAATTTCGATGATTCTATGTTCCTTTACCTTGATCGCGTTTGCTTAATTCACGTGGGTTTGATCGTGTTTGCTTAATTCACGAGAGCTTCAATCCGTCTGCTTAATTCAGAATTTAGGAACATATATCTCGTAGTGTCAATTGCGCTTGTTTAATTGCTGCTACAATCGAAAAGCGATTAGAATCCGCTTAGGGCATGGGAATTATTTGAATCAATGATAGTTGGGAAACCGAACAGTAGATTAATCGTTCTAGCTTATTGATAATCACTTAATTGCACTGTTTTCTTAATCGAATCTTAAACCTAACCCCCCCCCCCCCCCCCAAAATCAATTTGTAGGTCAATAATAATCCAAGAGCCCTTGAGATATAATACTCGAGTTGTTGTTCCCTAACTACAATTTTCTTCCAATTACTCGTTTTTGACCCGTGTGCGACAACAGATCAAATTGGCGCCGTTGCCGGGGACTCTTGTTGTTATTAACAGATTTGTTGATGCATTGCTGAATTAGTTCCGCTACTAGGTCCGGTTGTTCGACTGTTTGATTTTGATCCTGAAATTGAGAGAACCTTGCACACATGCCGTAGAGCAATTCAGGCTAGCACTAGTTCACCAACCAATAGTGATAACATGGCTGATCAAAGAACACTAAGACAGCTTGCTGCTCCTGATGTTAATTACAATGGTTTATGTATTGAATATGCTGATGTCGTTGCTCCTTTTGAATTGAAATCTGGTTTAATACACTTGTTGCCAAGGTTTAGTGGTCTTGCAGGTGAGGATCCGCATAAGCATCTGAAAGAATTCCATGTTGTTTGTTCTACACCTTGAGACCAAAGGAATAATGAAGACCATATCAGCCGAAAGCCTTCCCATTCTCACTTCAAGGTGCTGCGAAGGATTGGTTGTATTATCTCGAGCGAATTCCGTTTCAACCTGGAATGATTTGATGAAAATCTTCCTAGAGAGATACTTCACCGCTTCCGTGAGCCGCATCAATCGGGAAATGAGATATGTGGTATTAGACAAGGCAATGAATCATTGGCCAAGCATCGGAGAGATTTAAGAAGTTGGTGTCAAGTTGTCCTCAAGACTGCATTTCCGAGCAATCGCTTATTCAAGATTTTTATGAGGGATTGTTACCAATGGATGTAAACATTTTAGATGCTTTGCTAGCGGGGAGCACTTGTTGATAAGACCCCACCGCCGCCAAGTCATTGATTGAGAACATGTCACTCAACTCCCAACAGTTCACAACCGGAAACAATTTCAGCCAAACAAGGGGTGTGAATGAGATCCATGTTTCTTCTTCCAACAAAGCCCTTGAAACCGACTTGATGAGCTTACTTCTTTAGTGAAGCGGTTGGCGGGGATAAAGCTCAAACAGCAAGGTTGTGTGGTATTTGTACTTCTCCCGAACACCGACCGATACATATCCCATTCTCAAAGATGAGTTTGCCACTGAGTTGCCTCAAGCATATGCAATCAATCTTTACAATCAAGGGAACAATCGTAACAGTGTACAACATTCCCGACCTTTCCACTAATAAGTACCACCCAATCTTGAGAAACCATCCAAACCTTCGGTGATGGAAACTCATCCACACAACAACAACAACTGATGTTACCGCCGACACCACCACTGCAGAACTCTCCCCAAGTGACCACCTCAAAGACCTTCCTGGACCTTCACTAGAGGACCTTGTCAAGCAAATGGTCGCAAACAATCTCCGGTTTCAAAGAAAGAACGGATTCTAGTATTCATACTTTGCGCATACGGATTGGACATCTTGCCACTTCGATGAATGCCATGCAGCAAGCTCAAGGATCGAACCAAGTACCTGCACAAACAGTAGTGAATCCTAATGTCCCAAATCCTAATGTGAGTGCAATTTCTTTGGGATCCGGGAAGGTTGCAGAACCACCCCCCAAAAAATAAAAAAATTGTTGAGGTAACACCTGAACCTTCTGTTGTTATTGAAGCTGAAAAAGAGTATGTGCCACCAATTCCCTTCCCTCAAAGAGTACTGAAAAATAAAAAGATTGATGAGGAAGACAAAGAGAGAGAGATTCTGGATGTATTCAGAAAAGTGGCGGTAAACATTCCGCTTCTTGATGCGATTAAGCAGGTTCCGAAATACGCGAAGTTTCTAAAGGATTTTTGCTCACACAAGAGGAGGTTGAAGGGAAATGAGAGAGTCAATTTGGGACGAAATGTTTCAGCCCTCATTCAACCTAAACCTGCACCTGAAAAGGTTACCGTTTCAGCCCTCAATCAGGCAATGCCACAGAAATGCAAGGATTCGGGAACTTTTGCTATTCCATGTACCATTAGGGATAGTAAATTCAATAATTGCATGTTGGATTTATGAGCTTCTATTGATTTCATGCCTACTTCTATTTTTAACAATCTTGATCTTGGTCCTTTGCAGCATACAGGTCTTACTATTCAGTTGGCAAACAGGACCAATGCTCGCCCCATTAGAGTAGTAGAAGATGTGCTTGTTCAAGTTAATGACTTGACTTTCCCTGCTGATTTTTACATTTTGGACATGGCAGGGGAAACGAATTCAAGCAGATCACCAATCATTCTGGGCAGACCGTTCATGAAAACGGCGAAAACAAAGATTGATGTTGACGATGGAACCATGTCCATGGAATTTGGTGACATTGTTGTGAAATTCAACATTTTCGATGCTATGAAGCATCCCTTGGAAGAGCATTCTGTTTTTCAAATAGAGTTCCTTTCTGAAATTGTTGATGACACTTATTATGATTTGGTTGCAGCTGCTGATTTTCCATCTTTTTCTGGTTTTGATGATGTTTACTCATGTGCTGATTGTACTAACACTGACCTTTGTACTGTTTGTTCTGAGATTGATGCTGCCTTGAAGGGTGACAGTATAAATGAAGCTGTTTATTCAGCCGAAGTTCTTGACAGCACGACTGTCCCAAACATACCATCTATTGAGCAGCCACCCTCCTTAGAGCTTAAGCCACTTCCTGAAAATCTGAAATATGCTTATTTAGAGAGGAATGAAAAACTCCCGTTTATAATTTCCACTAACCTTGATTTTGACCAAGAAACTAAGCTCTTGCAGGTTTTGAAGAAGCATAAGAAGGCGATTGGGTGGACCTTGACCGACATACCAGGTATTAGCCCATCCAGGTGTATGCATAGGATTCTGTTGGAGGATGGGGCTAGAACAGTTAGGCAGACCCAAAGGTGGCTTAACCCCTTGATTCTTGATGTTGTGAAGAAGGAGGTAACAAAACTCTTGCATGCAGGTATCATATATCCTATCTCCGATGGATGGGTGAGTCCAGGTGCAAGTTGTACCTAAGAAATTTGGACTCACAAAGTGGTAAAAATGAAAACAATGAACTTGTTCCCACTAGAGTTCGGAATAGCTGAGAGTTTGTATTGATTATAGGAGATTGAACCAGGGCTACTAGAAAGGATCACTTCCCTGCCGCTTCATCGATAAAATGCTTGAACGGCTAGCCGGTAAATCACCCTATTGTTTTCTTGATGGTTTTTCGTGTTACTTTCGGATCCACATTGCACCGGAGGATCAAGAAAAGACAACTTTACGTGCCCTTTCTGGCACTTTTGCTTTGACGGAGGATGCCATTTGGTCTTTGCAATGCTCCCGCACATTCCGAGATGCATGATTAGTATTTTTACCGAATATATTGAGAATTGCATGGAAGTGTTTATGGATGACTTTACTATTTATGGTTCTTCATTTGATGCATGCTTGAATAGTTTGAATCTGGTTTTGGAGAGATGCATTGAAACCGACCTTGTTTTGAATTATGAAAAATGCCGGTTTATGGTTGAACAGGGATTGTTTTGGGGCATATTATTTCGAAAAAGGTATTTCAAGAGATCCTGCTAAGATTGAGGTGATTTCTACACTCGCCTTACCCATCTTGCGTTCGCGAGATTCGCTCTTTTCTTGGTCATGCAGGTTTTTACAGGCGCTTCATAAAGGATTTTAGAAAGATAGGTCTTCCTCTCATCAAACTTGTTGAAGAATGATGTCATTTTCAACTTTGATGACAACTGCAAAAGGGCGTTTGATTTCTTGAAGAAAGCATTGACCTCTACTCCCATCATCCAGCCTCTTGACCGGACCCTCCCTTTTGAGATTATGTGTGATGCCTCTAACTATGCCGTGGGGGCGGTCCTTGCACAAAGGGTGGACAGGGCTGCCCATGTGATTTATTATGCTTCTAGAACTTTGGATGCTGCACAGGCTAATTACACTACTACTGAAAAGGAACTTCTAGCTATTGTTTTTGCTCTTGATAAATTCAGATCATATTTGCTAGGTTCCAAGGTTGTTGTTTTCACTGACCATGCAGCTTTAAAGTACTTGTTGAAGAAACCAGAAGCAAAACCGAGATTGATTCAGTGGATGTTGTTGCTCCAAGAGTTTAGTGTGGAGATTAAAGATAAAAGTGGAGCTGAGAATTTAGTGGCTGATCACTTGAGAAGAATAGAGAGGGATGAAGATCCTTCTCCCATTCAGGATGGCTTTCCTGATGAGCTTTACAGTTACATGGGGTAACTCCTTGGTTTGTTGATATTGTTAATTATCTTGTTGCTGGTGTTTTTCTGACAGGTGCAACTAGGTCACAAATTCACAAACTCAAGAGTGATGCCAAATATTATGTTTGGAATGATCCATATCTTTGGAAATTTGGTAGTGACCAAGTGATTAGGAGATGTGTCCCCGACTATGAGATTGAATCTATTTTGCATTTTTCTCATGCTTCTCAAGTAAGGGGACATTTTGGGCCACAAAGGCTTGCAAGAAAAATCCTAGATTCAGGTTTTTATTGGCCCACTATTTTTAAAGATGCTTATGAGATTTACCGCACTTGTAAAGAGTGTCAGATAGCAGGTAGCAACAAGGTTTTTAAGGTTAATGGACAACGCTTGAAGCTATTCCATGAGAGCTCGGTGCCTGAAGATGCAACCGTAGAAGAGATTTCCTTGGAAGAGCCCACCTACACCACAACTTGATCAGGGAGCACCTTCTCCATTCCCTCACTCTTATTTTATATTTATGTTCTTTCATTGAGGACAATGTATGTCTTAAGTGTGGGGGAGGGAACCAATTGCTTTGTTTTTGTTTTGTTTTCCTTGTTTGTGTTGCCTTGTGTCGTATGTGTGTGAGTCTTGTGTCGATGAGCTCAATGGATTCCAATTAAATCTAGCATAGATTGACTGCATGATATTTGTTGATTATTGATGATTTCCCCCTAGGTTTTGAAAATTGAAAATTGATCCGCATGTGAAAAATTGAAAATTGAACTTTGAGATATTTTGTTGTGATTGCATGATTTATGATAAGTTTGGGGTGAAGGGATGCACACACTAGGGATTGAATATCGGTCAAACAATTTGCAAAAATGTCCAGGTGAGGAATTTGAGCCTCCAACATTGTTTTTAATTGTGTGAATCGCTTTTAAGCTGCACTTTCCCGAATTTGCTTGAATCTCTTCATGGTTTGCATGTTTATATGGTTGCCTCAAATGATTTAGGCAATTTTCTTTGAAATAACTACTTGACCTAAAAAGAACCATCCCTAATGCATGTTCCCTAGTTAGCCACATTGAGCCTAATAAGCCTATTGTTTCTTGATAACCTTATGT
Organism: Sophora flavescens; assembly: GCA_030762895.1. Lineage (NCBI taxonomy): Eukaryota > Viridiplantae > Streptophyta > Magnoliopsida > Fabales > Fabaceae > Sophora > Sophora flavescens. The sequence continues at coordinate 231,791,703 of CM061064.1, read as the reverse complement.
TATAAGCCAAAAATCTGGAAAAATCATGTTAACCCAATCTTAGGGTTATGAGAGCATGGAAGCTTAGCAAGAGAAGGGTTGTAAGAAATTAAGTTTGGGGTGGCTACAAGGTTTGATGTGTCATTCTGGGTTGAGAAAAAGAAAAAATAAAGGTTGAAGCCAAGATCAAAAAAAAATTACCAAAAGAAAAGGGGAAAAAACAAAAAGCTTAGCAAGAAAAAGGTTGTAGCCACCCAAAGCATCAAAAAGAAAAATGGAAAAAGGAATTAGAGTGAGAATAATGGTATACAAGGCTTCATGCTCTCTTAATTCCTAGGGATGTAAAGCCTAGTATCTTTGAATAATCCTACCCTTAGCCAGGCCCCATTACAATCTTTAAAAGACCTTTTGATGTTGCATTCATGTTTTCGTGGGAACTATTTTGAGATGGAAATCAAATTCTTGGGAAGTGCTCTTGAAACGTGAAATTGAGTGAAAAGTTGATAGCCTAGACAAATTGAGCGATTGAGTGAAATATTAAATGCCCTTTTGAGGAAGGCAATTGTTTGAAATTGGTGATCTCCATTTTGTGTGTAACTTGGATCCTCAACTCAGATTACTGATTGCATGAATGATGGAATTCTCAATTGTTTAAAGTAAATGAATGTGGGGATTACATTGTTGCAAAGGGGGGAAACATTGAAGAAAAATTGTTTTGTTAGAACTGCATGAAATTTGTGCGAAATTGGTTGAATCCTTTAAGCTTGCCAAGTTTGAGTCTTTTTGAGTTTTAGTTTGTTTGAGGACAAGCAAAGTTTAAGTTTGGGGTATTTTGATAAGCCTCTGGCTCGTCTAGTTTTATAACTAGTAAGACCATGGTTTTTGTACTAATTATTCGAGTTTAATCTCGTTTTCGCCCAAATTTGGATTTAATTGTCCTCAAGCAACATTTTGAGTCTATTAAGTAGTTTTAGGATATTTTAGTTAATTTTGAGTCAAATAAAGCATTTACTGCTATTTCATATTTTCAGGTCAATGAGAAGAGCAAAAAGGGAAGGACACTTAAAGCAGAAGCCATCACGCCCAGGCCGTGACACTGGTCACGACCGTGATGAGCTACCCATGAAGACCAGAAAGCATCACGACCCAGCCGTGATAACCATCATGGGCGTGATGAGAAGACCCTAAAGATCAGAGAGCATCACGGCCTGGCCGTGATGGAGGTCACGGCCGTGACAGATCAGCACCCATGGACAGAATTGATCACGACCTAGCCGTGATGGGCATCACGATTGTGACAGACTAGAATTTGAATGCGCGCCCTTGGCATAACACGTCACGGCCTAGCCGTGATGGCCATCACGACCGTGACGCGCACCTGATCTATAAAAAGGCACCAGGGTAGACGCAAAAGGAACACAATTTTCACTATTTTATGAATTATTCCAAGGGTTTTTATTACGTTTGTGATGGAGAACTAATCACCAGGGATTAATCTGCTGTAATCGGTTTCCGCCGACACTTGAGGTTCCATAATTACCAATCAAATTGCTTATCCCTTTCAATATTATGCTATATGCCTTGTTTGCTTAATTCAAGTTATATAGAATAAGTATTGATTAATTTCGATGATTCTATGTTCCTTTACCTTGATCGCGTTTGCTTAATTCGCGTGCGTTTCATCGTGTTTGCTTAATTCACGAGAGCTTCAATCCGTCTACTTAATTCGGAATTTAGGAACATATATCTCGTAGTGTCAATTGCGCTTGTTTAATTGCTGCTACAATCGAAAAGCGATTAGAATCCGCTTAGGGCATGGGTGTTATTTGAATCAATGATAGTTGGGAAACCGAATAGTAGATTAATCGTTCTAGCTTAATTGATAATCACTAAAATGCATTGTTTTCTTAATCGAATCTTAAACCTAACCCCCCCCCCAATTCAATTTGTAGCTTAATAATAATCCAAGAGTCCTTGAGATACGATACTTGATCAGCCGCTGGCTTGCCTAGTTTTATAACTAGAAAAACCTTGGCTTTGTGCTAATTTTATATCATTTTCTCCCAAATTAGACTTGATTGTCTTTAAGCAGCATTTTGAGTCTGTAAAGTATTTTTAGGTTAATTTAGTTGATTTAGAGTTAAATAAATCACTTACTGCTATTTTCTGTTTTCAGGTTAATAAAGACAAATAATTCTGGAGCTCTCGCCACGCGAAAGGGCATTCGCCTCGCGAACCAGAAGGTGACTGTTCCAGAAATTGCCAACCATTCTGTCTCGCCCCGCGAACACTTGACTCGCCTCGCGAGTAATCCAGCCTTGGAAGACCAGAAGCCATCACGGCTTAACCATGTTGAAGGTCACGGGCGTTACAGTTTGGAATTTGAAGAGTTTCGCCTCGCGAAGATAAGCTCGCCTTGTGAGCGCCACTCACTGAAGACTGTTCGCATTATTCGCCTCGCGAATGTGTGCTCGCCTCGCGAGTCTGCGTAGTCCAGAAGTTGTATTTAAGCATTTTAGGCAGAACTGATAGGAAGAGCTAGCTTTTAGCTAGTTAGTCAGTAGTTATTTTCTTTTCTTTTCTTTTGTGTTTAAGTCTGTAATGGAGAGCTAGTCTCCTAGATTAATCTGCTGTGATTGGTTTCAATTACACTTGAGGTTATGTACTTCCTATTTTGTTTGCTATTCTCTTTTCAATGCGATGCTATATGTTTCTGTTTGTTATTTCAGGAGTGTATAGTGTTGTATTGATTCATTTCGGTGATGTTATGTTCCTATACTTAATCGCGTTTGTTATTTCGCGTGTGTTCATTCATGTTCATTAGTTCATGAGAGCTTAACCCCGTTTGTTATTTCGGGAATAGGAACATACATCCGTAGTAGCGATTTCGTTTGTTATTTGTTGCTACAACCGGGAGGGGATTAGAATCTGCTTAGGGCTTGGAATTCACATGAACCAATGATAGTGGGAAACCGAGAACAGTAGGTTAATCGCTTTAGTTTATTTGATAATCTCTTTAACTGCTTTGTCTTTATTGCTCTGCTTTTGTTGTTTTCTTTATTTTATTTCACTCCAAGCCCCCCAAAACTGATTTTCTGTTAATAATAACAACCCAAATCTGACTTTTACTGATTTTCTGTTAATAACAACAACCCAAGAGTCCTTGTGAGACGATACTCGAGTTGTCGCTTCCCTATCTACATTATTTTGTAAACGCTCGTTCTTTTTGGCACGTGGCGACAGCGCGACCAAAAATTGGCGCCGTTGCCGGGGACTCTTGTTGTGTTATTAGCAGAAAATTACAATTAAAAAAAAATCTCTTTGCTGAATTAGTTTTGTCTCGCTTTGTCCTGGTTGAGAATTTTAGTACGCCCATGGATAATTATATGCAAAATTATGTGCCTAATGTTTATTATGAGCAACCATGCATGTATTATCCTGATTTTAGTGAACCACCACCATGCATAAATTATCCTAACTTTGCTGGAAGTCATGAGTTTAGCAGTGATTTTGACATGTTTGGAGGGAACAATTATCCTAGCCAAGTGACCACCTCTGCACCTTCCGGACCTTCACTCGAGGACTTGTTCAAGCAAATGACTGCACAGATAACTGCACAAATGGAAGGAATGATACAACAAATGGCAGAGAACAATCAACGGATGGAGGAACAAAGTCTTGAAAACCATAAGAGGAGTGAAGCTGAATCTCAGAAGTTGTCCATTCTAATTGATCAAATTGTCGCCAACTCGGCTGCACTGCTAACTCCACATCCCCTTGAAGAACATACAGATTCACAAGTAGTTATTCCTGACAATACCTCGAAGGATGATTTTGATAATATTTCTGTTGATGAACTGTGTGTTGAATCTCCAGACAGTCAGACCCTTGCTGATTCATTTTATTGTCCCCTGTCTACTGACTGTACTAACACTAACCTTTGTGTGGTGTGTGCTAAGATTTTTGCAGGTTTAACAGATGATGGATTTGTTAGCACAATGGATGAAGAACCTTTGGAAGTAGATGACTCAATTAACTCATATGCATGTGTTGAGAGTGATGGGATGGATGAACTAATTGCTGAATTTCCAGACATTCAGAACTTTACTGATTCAGTTTATTGTGATATATGTATTGACTCTACTAACACTAACCTTTGTGTGGTGTGTGCTGAAATTTCTGCATGTATAGCAGGTGATAACTTTGTTAGTGCAGTGAATGAAGAAAATACAGAAGTTGAAGCAGCACCAGTAACCCCAGCTAACTGTTTGCCACCTCCCCCTGAGGAGCCACCAGTGATGGAGTTTAAGCCTTTGGATTTTGCACCATGGCCAGTCCAAGTGGTTGAACCCCAATTTTATTGGGAGGATTTTGTTGAGAAAGCGGTCATCTTTGACCTAAAAGGGAGTGAGAAGTCCGCCGCACTGGAAGGAGTCACCGTAACTATCAAGCACTCACTCCCATATCAAGGCTGCAAGCTATGGAAGCATGGAATGAACTCCCACCCTTTGGCTATCACTTGGGCCTTATGTTACAAGCAGTGGGATCCTGGTGGAACCGCCCCCCAATAAGTTTTTCTGAACCTTGCTTTTTTTTTTTTAATTTTCTTTTCCTTGCTTTATTTCTATTTTGTTTTCAATAAAGCTCCTGAATAATTTGAGAAGCTCAGGAGTTGTGTTGAGTCTTGTATTGGCAAGTTTGATGGATTTGATTAATTTTGCACAGATGGATTGCAAGTTATTTGTTGACTGCCCCTAGGATTTGAATTTTTTTTTGAAAATTGATCCCCAAGTGATTGAAAACTGAACTTTGAGATTTTGTTATGATGGCATGAATTTAGATAAGTTTGGGGTGAAGGGAAACACACACTAGGGCTAGTATCTATGTCAAAAAATTTGCATGAATGTCCAGGTGAGGTTTTGAGCCTCCAACATGTTTTTGACTGTGTGAGAATCACTTTTTAAGTTGCACTTTCCTGAATTTGCTTGAATCTCTTTTTGGTTTGCATGATTATGTGTTTGCTTCAAATGATTTAGGCATTTTCTTTGTAAATATCTACTTAGCCTAAAAATAACCACCCCTAATGCATGTTCCTTAGTTAGCCCCATTGAGCCTAATTAGCCTGTTAATTCTTGATAACCTAATGTTACAAGCCTAAAATCTGAAAAACCATGTTAACCCGATCTTAGGATTAGGAGAGCATGAATCCTTAAGAGAATGGTTGCAAGAAACTAAGTTTGGGGTGGCTACAAGGATGTGATATGTCATTCTGGGATTGAAAATAATAATAATAATAATAATAATAATAATAATAATAAATAAATAAATAGAAAAAAAAGGCTATTTGAATAAAAAGGCTGTAGTCACCCAAGGCAAATGAAAAATGAAAAAAGGAACTTGAGTTTAATTTCAAAGTGTATAAAGCTCATGCTCTCTTAGTTCCTAGGGTCTTCAGCCTAGTACCTTTGTATATCCTTCCCTTAGCCAGGCCCCATTACAACCCATAAAAGACCTTTTGATGTTGCATGCATGTTTTCTGTGGGAATCATTTTGAGATGAAAACCAAATTTATGGGAAGTGCTCTTAAAAGTGAAATGGAGTGAAATGTTGTTAGCTTGACACAAACTGAGCGATTGAGTGAACAGAAATTTCCCTTGTGAGGAAGGCAGTTGTTTGAATTTGGTGATCTCCCTCTTGTGTGTAACTTGGATCCCTGCTTAGATTAATGATTGTTTGAATGATGAAATTCTCAATTGTTTAGAATAAATGATTGTGGGGATTACTTTGCTTGAAAGGGGGGAACATTGAAAAAAAAAACTGTTTTGATGAAACTGCTTGAATTTGTGCAAGGTTGATTAAATCTCTTGAGCTTGCCATGTCTTGAGTCTTTTTAAGTTTTTGAGTTCTAGTTTGCTTGGGGACAAGCAAAGTTTAAGTTTGGGGTATTTTGATCAGCCGCTGGCTTGCCTAGTTTTATAACTAGAAAAACCTTGGCTTTGTGCTAATTTTATATAATTTTCGCCCAAATTAGACTTGATTGTCTTTAAGCAGCATTTTGAGTCTGTAAAGTATTTTTAGGTTAATTTAGTTGATTTAGAGTTAAATAAATCACTTACTGCTATTTTCTGTTTTCAGGTTAATAAAGACAAATAATTCTGGAGCTCTCGCCACGCGAAAGGGCATTCGCCTCGCGAACCAGAAGGTGACTGTTCCAGAAATTGCCAACCATTCTGTCTCGCCCCGCAAACACTTGACTCGCCTCGCGAGTAATCCAGCCTTGGAAGACCAAAAGCCATCACGGCTTAACCATGTTGAAGGTCATGGGCGTTACAGTTTGGAATTTGAAGAGTTTCGCCTCGCGAAGATAAGCTCGCCTCACGAGCGCCACTCACTGAAGACTGTTCGCATTATTCGCCTCGCGAATGTGTGCTCGCCTCGCGAGTTCGCGTAGTCCAGAAGTTGTATTTAAGCCTTTTAGGCAGAACTGATAGGAAGAGCTAGCTTTTAGCTAGTTAGTCAGTAGTTATTTTCTTTTCTTTTCTTTTGTGTTTAAGTCTGTAATGGAGAGCTAGTCTCCTAGATTAATCTACTGTGATTGGTTTCAATTACACTTGAGGTTATGTACTTCCTATTTTGTTTGCTATTCTCTTTTCAATGCGATGCTATATGTTTCATTTGTTATTTCAGGAGTGTATAGTGTTGTATTGATTCATTTCGGTGATGTTATGTTCTTATACTTAATCGATTTTGTTATTTCGCGTGTGTTCATTCATGTTCGTTAGTTCATGAGAGCTTAACCCCGTTTGTTATTTCGAGAATAGGAACATACATCCGTAGTAGCGATTTCGTTTGTTATTTGTTGCTACAACCGGGAGGGGATTAGAATCTGCTTAGGGCTTGGAATTCACATGAACCAATGATAGTGGGAAACCGAGAACAGTAGGTTAATCGCTTTAGTTTATTTGATAATCTCTTTAACTGCTTTGTCTTTATTGCTCTGCTTTTGTTGTTTTCTTTATTTTATTTCACTCCAAGCCCCCCAAAACTGATTTTCTGTTAATAATAACAACCCAAATCTGACTTTTACTGATTTTCTGTTAATAACAACAACCCAAGAGTCCTTGTGAGACGATACTCGAGTTGTCGCTTCCCTATCTACATTATTTTGTAAACGCTCGTTCTTTTTGGCACGTGGCGACAGCGCGACCAAAAATTGGCGCCGTTGCCGGGGACTCTTGTTGTGTTATTAGCAGAAAATTACAATTAAAAAAAAATCTCTTTGCTGAATTAGTTTTGTCTGCTTTGTCTGGTTGAGAATTTTAGTACGCCCCATGGATAATTATATGCAAAATTATGTGCCTAATGTTTATTATGAGCAACCATGCATGTATTATCCTGATTTTAGTGAACCACCACCATGCATAAATTATCCTAACTTTGCTGGAAGTCATGAGTTTAGCAGTGATTTTGACATGTTTGGAGGGAACAATTATCCTAGCCAAGTGACCACCTCTGCACCTTCCGGACCTTCACTCGAGGACTTGTTCAAGCAAATGACTGCACAGATAACTGCACAAATGGAAGGAATGATACAACAAATGGCAGAGAACAATCAACGGATGGAGGAACAAAGTCTTGAAAACCATAAGAGGAGTGAAGCTGAATCTCAGAAGTTGTCCATTCTAATTGATCAAATTGTCGCCAACTCGGCTGCACTGCTAACTCCACATCCCCTTGAAGAACATACAGATTCACAAGTAGTTATTCCTGACAATACCTCGAAGGATGATTTTGATAATATTTCTGTTGATGAACTGTGTGTTGAATCTCCAGACAGTCAGACCCTTGCTGATTCATTTTATTGTCCCCTGTCTCTTGATCGTGTGCTAACACTAACCTTTGTGTGGTGTGTGCTAAGATTTTTGCAGGTTTAACAGATGATGGATTTGTTAGCACAATGGATGAAGAACCTTTGGAAGTAGATGACTCAATTAACTCATATGCATGTGTTGAGAGTGATGGGATGGATGAACTAATTGCTGAATTTCCAGACATTCGTAACTTTACTTGATTCAGTTTATTGTGATATATGTATTGACTCTACTAACACTAACCTTTGTGTGGTGTGTGCTGAAATTTCTGCATGTATAGCAGGTGATAACTTTGTTAGTGCAGTGAATGAAGAAAATACAGAAGTTGAAGCAGCACCAGTAACCCCAGCTAACTGTTTGCCACCTCCCCCTGAGGAGCCACCAGTGATGGAGTTTAAGCCTTTGGATTTTGCACCATGGCCAGTCCAAGTGGTTGAACCCCAATTTTATTGGGAGGATTTTGTTGAGAAAGCGGTCATCTTTGACCTAAAAGGGAGTGAGAAGTCCGCCGCACTGGAAGGAGTCACCGTAACTATCAAGCACTCACTCCCATATCAAGGCTGCAAGCTATGGAAGCATGGAATGAACTCCCACCCTTTGGCTATCACTTGGGCCTTATGTTACAAGCAGTGGGATCCTGGTGGAACCGCCCCCCAATAAGTTTTTCTGAACCTTGCTTTTTTTTTTTTAATTTTCTTTTCCTTGCTTTATTTCTATTTTGTTTTCAATAAAGCTCCTGAATAATTTGAGAAGCTCAGGAGTTGTGTTGAGTCTTGTATTGGCAAGTTTGATGGATTTGATTAATTTTGCACAGATGGATTGCAAGTTATTTGTTGACTGTTCCCCCTAGGATTTGAATTTTTTTTTGAAAATTGATCCCCATGTGATTGAAAACTGAACTTTGAGATTTTGTTATGATGGCATGATTTATGATAAGTTTGGGGTGAAGGGAAACACACACTAGGGATAGAATCTATGTCAAACAATTTGCATGAATGTCCAGGTGAGGTTTTGAGCCTCCAACATGTTTTTGACTGTGTGAGAATCACTTTTTAAGTTGCACTTTCCTGAATTTGCTTGAATCTCTTTTTGGTTTGCATGATTATGTGTTTGCTTCAAATGATTTAGGCATTTTCTTTGTAAATATCTACTTAGCCTAAAAATAACCACCCCTAATGCATGTTCCTTAGTTAGCCCCATTGAGCCTAATTAGCCTGTTAATTCTTGATAACCTAATGTTACAAGCCTAAAATCTGAAAAACCATGTTAACCCGATCTTAGGATTAGGAGAGCATGAATCCTTAAGAGAATGGTTGCAAGAAACTAAGTTTGGGGTGGCTACAAGGATGTGATATGTCATTCTGGGATTGAAAATAATAATAATAATAATAATAATAATAATAAAAAATAAATAAATAGAAAAAAAAGGCTATTTGAATAAAAAGGCTGTAGTCACCCAAGGCAAATGAAAAATGAAAAAAGGAACTTGAGTTTAATTTCAAAGTGTATAAAGCTCATGCTCTCTTAGTTCCTAGGGTCTTCAGCCTAGTACCTTTGTATATCCTTCCCTTAGCCAGGCCCCATTACAACCCATAAAAGACCTTTTGATGTTGCATGCATGTTTTCTGTGGGAATCATTTTGAGATGAAAACCAAATTTATGGGAAGTGCTCTTAAAAGTGAAATGGAGTGAAATGTTGTTAGCTTGACACAAACTGAGCGATTGAGTGAACACTAAATTCCCTTGTGAGGAAGGCAGTTGTTTGAATTTGGTGATCTCCCTCTTGTGTGTAACTTGGATCCCCTGCTTAGATTAATGATTGTTTGAATGATGAAATTCTCAATTGTTTAGAATAAATGATTGTGGGGATTACTTTGCTTGAAAGGGGGGAACATTGAAAAAAAAAACTGTTTTGATGAAACTGCTTGAATTTGTGCAAGGTTGATTAAATCTCTTGAGCTTGCCATGTCTTGAGTCTTTTTAAGTTTTTGAGTTCTAGTTTGCTTGGGGACAAGCAAAGTTTAAGTTTGGGGTATTTTGATCAGCCGCTGGCTTGCCTAGTTTTATAACTAGAAAAACCTTGGCTTTGTGCTAATTTTATATAATTTTCGCCCAAATTAGACTTGATTGTCTTTAAGCAGCATTTTGAGTCTGTAAAGTATTTTTAGGTTAATTTAGTTGATTTAGAGTTAAATAAATCACTTACTGCTATTTTCTGTTTTCAGGTTAATAAAGACAAATAATTCTGGAGCTCTCGCCACGCGAAAGGGCATTCGCCTCGCGAACCAGAAGGTGACTGTTCCAGAAATTGCCAACCATTCTGTCTCGCCCCGCAAACACTTGACTCGCCTCGCGAGTAATCCAGCCTTGGAAGACCAAAAGCCATCACGGCTTAACCATGTTGAAGGTCATGGGCGTTACAGTTTGGAATTTGAAGAGTTTCGCCTCGCGAAGATAAGCTCGCCTCACGAGCGCCACTCACTGAAGACTGTTCGCATTATTCGTCTCGCGAATGTGTGCTCGCCTCGCGAGTTCGCGTAGTCCAGAAGTTGTATTTAAGCCTTTTAGGCAGAACTGATAGGAAGAGCTAGCTTTTAGCTAGTTAGTCAGTAGTTATTTTCTTTTCTTTTCTTTTGTGTTTAAGTCTGTAATGGAGAGCTAGTCTCCTAGATTAATCTACTGTGATTGGTTTCAATTACACTTGAGGTTATGTACTTCCTATTTTGTTTGCTATTCTCTTTTCAATGCGATGCTATATGTTTCTGTTTGTTATTTCAGGAGTGTATAGTGTTGTATTGATTCATTTCGGTGATGTTATGTTCTTATACTTAATCGAGTTTGTTATTTCGCGTGTGTTCATTCATGTTCGTTAGTTCATGAGAGCTTAACCCCGTTTGTTATTTCGAGAATAGGAACATACATCCGTAGTAGCGATTTCGTTTGTTATTTGTTGCTACAACCGGGAGGGGATTAGAATCTGCTTAGGGCTTGGAATTCACATGAACCAATGATAATGGGAAACCGAGAACAGTAGGTTAATCGCTTTAGTTTATTTGATAATCTCTTTAACTGCTTTGTCTTTATTGCTCTGCTTTTGTTGTTTTCTTTATTTTATTTCACTCCAAACCCCCCAAAACTGATTTTCTGTTAATAATAACAACCCAAATCTGACTTTTACTGATTTTCTGTTAATAACAACAACCCAAGAGTCCTTGTGAGACGATACTCGAGTTGTCGCTTCCCTATCTACATTATTTTGTAAACGCTCGTTCTTTTTGGCACGTGGCGACAGCGCGACCAATACTCGAGTTGTCGTTCCCTAACTACAGTTTTTCTTCCAATTACTCGTTTTTGACCCGTGTGCGACAGCGGATCACTTACTTTGCCTAAAATTGGAAACTGAGTTCATTGCATTATCAGCCCAACTGGCCTCAATTACTTACATGGTAAAGAACCTCACCATTGCAAGTACTGCAACAACTCAACCAATGATGATACAACATGTTATGCCCGAGCCTCCTATGGCACAAGTTAATTCTATTTCTTGCGTCTGTTATGAGGGATGACATTTGTTTGAAGAGTGCCCGAGCAACCCAGTTTCTGTGAACTATATGGGGAATAACGCTTGGGGCAACAATCCTTATTCTAATTCATACAATCCAGGATTTCTACCTCAATGTCAGCAAGCTCAATATTATGGCCAAGAAACTCGGCAAAGTCAGTCAGCAATCCAAGAAACATCACTTGAAGTTGTACTTAAAGCCTTCATGACAGAAAAGAAAGCTCGACTTCAGAGTCTGGATGCAGCAATGAGGAATCTAGAAAATCAGATTGAACAGTTGGCTACAGCACTGAGCTCAAGACAGGCTGGCACAATGCCTAGCACCACAGAAACACCTAAGCCTAATGGAAAGGAGCACTGCAAGGCAATAATCCCCGAAAATGGGAAAGAAGTACTTACTTCAGCAAAGCAGGAGGGAGATACATGTTCTGATAGAGCTAAAAGCAAGGTCCAGAATGAAGAATCTGAGTTTAAAAAGACTGATGTAGTTGCTGCAGAATCTTCTGAACATGCTGCAGCAAAGAAAACTTAGCATAAAATTTATGCAAAAACTTCTGCAAAATCTACAGAAAAGTCTTTGCCCAAATTTGTACCGGAGAGGCCCTCATCACCTTTCCCCCAAATATTGAAGAGGCGGCTCAAACATATGAGGAGTAAGATGAGGTGGCCATTACCAAAGAGGTCAAAGGCTCGGGAAAGAAAACATTCAGGCAAATGGCTCAATCTGCTCAAAGGAGTAGCAACTTTTGTCTGGCCCAGCTGTGAAGAATTTCTGCAACCAAATACTGCAACATGCGGCAACATCAGAACAAGGGATGTTTTCTTTAAGGAGGGGAGAAAATGTAACATCCTAAAATTCTAATATAACTAATTTGATGAAAAATATATTAAGTTATTATATAATAATAATAATAATATAGTGCAAATAAAAAATATAATTGTTTAGTGTACACTACTAGAAATCCATCATTTTCGGACAGAATTTCAGACGGATTTCGGACGAAAATTGGATAAATTTCGGACTGATTTCGGAAGGATAATTCATTTCAGACGGATTTCGGACGGAAGGGCACCTGTCTGAAAAAGCCTCGTGGGAAATTATAAAATCCGTCCCAAATTCTGTCCGAAAATATTTACGGACGGATTGCGGACGGAATATGGACAACGTGGAAATCCAGATTTTGGTTATTGTTCGGACAAATTTCGGACAGATTTATTTTTGTTTTCGGACGGATTTGGGACGGATGTGATTTTGTTGATTATTGTTCGGACAGATTTCAGACAGATTTATTTTTGTTTTCCAGCGGATTTGGGACGGATTTCCCACGGAAGAATGAAAAGTCAATCTGTCACGACCAGGCCGTGATGCCCATCACGGTCGTGACATGTCAACTGAGCCAGACCCCTTCTAGGCAGAATCTGTCACGGCCAGGCCGTGATACCCATCATGGCCGTGACAGACCATTTAGTGAAGCGTTCAAGGCAGAAGCTGTCATGGCTAGGCCGTGATGCCCATCACGGCCATGACATGTCAACTGAGCCAGACCCCTTCTAGGCAGAATCTATCACGGCCAGGCCGTGATAACCATCATGGCCGTGACAGAACATTTAGTGAAGCAACATTCAAGGCGTAAGTCATCACGGCCAGTGCCGGATGCCCATCACGGCCGTGACAGATCACTTCACTTACATTACAGTTTCACTATCTATGCGAATTATATGGCACCGATCACTGACATTTGCAGTTTCACATTCAATCACAAAATCATGAATTTGACTATTGTTACAAAATACAGCCTTGGTACCATACAACTTCTAAAAATCAAATACCAATTGCTGCATGCAATCCAAAAGTCATGACTTAAAAACTATCAGAAGATCAAGACACTGTGAACTGTGAAGGTCATGTAATGAACCAAACAAAAAAATAAATAAAGTTGCCAGAAGAACTATGTGACCCACTTGAGTACTGCCTTGTCATGTTCTCTCGGTTTGAAAGTTCAGCAGCTGCTCTTGCAGCCATGCTTGCAAGTTCTATAGCAGCCTCTGCAGTAGAGGCAGCATCTTTGAATTCCATGTTCCTATTCTTCTTACCCACAGGAAAGGCACTCCTATTTTCAGAACTCGAATCTCTAAAATCCATTTCTTGTCTTCCAGTTCCTATAAGAAAGAATCCCAAATATTCAGGTAATAGAAAGAACAAAAGCCCCAAATTCATTTGCAATTCTTCGTCTTCAAAATTTTACCCAAGGTCTAGTTTCTGGATTAGACACCCCTGATGCCGTTGACTGATTGCCACCGGCCTTTCTAGAGGCACCACTTGCATTCTGCTCATATGAATATGTAGATACATCATCCATCGGTCTAAGTTGTGAGGAAGCACCTATGTTGGGAGGAGCCTTTTCATCATGAACAGATGGAACATGGCCTTGAGAAGATTCTGGATAAGTAGCCTTCTCAACAGTATTTGGCCCAACCTTAACATATAAATAAAAATAATGTCAAAATAATATAATACAACAAACTTACATTTTATATTAAATAAGCTAAAGATAATAATCCAAAATGAACAAAGCCTAGTAGCCCACCAACAGGTCTTGCGAAGACTTTCCATCATTATCTCCAAACGACTTGGGTTCCCATTTGATATTATGCTCCTCAGCAATAGCACACAATATTTTTATCTTGGTGGGACCATCCGGTGCTTTGGCAGACAATTTCTCAACCAACTAAAATGACAACATTAAATTATAATAAATCTGAAAAGAAATGAGCTTTAACATGATCCTATCCAACTTCAAGAAGCTAGAGAAACTTGCCAAGCGATTTACACCACAATCGGGACGTAATTCAACAGCTGCTGAGACAAATACAGAGACAAGCATGTGCATCCAGCATATTTACATAAATGACATACACAGAATACCAATTTAGACATGATGTCAACAATAAAACAAATACAATTCTGCAAGTCAGTACCTAAAATCATTAGGAATGCAAGGTGCCACTAGAAAGCTACATGACTAGAGTTGTAGAACATGACAAACGATACTGCAAACAGTTACAAGTTCCTTGAATCCCCTCATAAAAACACCAAGCCATCAAACGCTGACACTTAATACAGTTGTGTTGTCAAAACAAGGTTCAGTGACTAAACCAAGAGATAGTATAATAAAACCATGTTCCTAACAAAGAAAGCAAGCAATTTGTACAAGTGGCCACACCAATAACATGAAGAAGGAAACTTTTTTATATCATTCATGTAAAGTCCCCACAACAAAAAACACACTTTCACAAATTTGCATTCTTTTCACAGAAGGGTAGCCACAACTGAAACTATCACAAACTAAATTACAATAATAACTAATAACTGCATCTCAGCTATATGACTGCAATACAAATAATTAGGGAATAACTAATTAATAGTCCCAATTGTACAAAATAAGGTTCAATTTCAAAATTAAACTCTGAATTCAAAAGCTAGGGTTTAGGGTTTTAAAATCAATTTGGGGTTTTTCTGAATCTGAGCAAAATAGATGAGATTTCAGTTACCCCGGGAGAAGGGAAGAGGTACTGTGACGACGACCCAAGGTGGTGATGACGGCGGACGGCCCGAGACAGCGGCAGAGCTCCATTTTCACGCTGCTACAACAGTTCAGGTAGAAATCAAACGACCCTACGTGAGGCTCCCTACCAGGCGCGGTGGTCGGACGGCTCTCGAACGGCCTTGGACAGCACCGGAAGGCTAACCCATGGCGGAGCACGGTTGGACGACTACGGACGTCCAAGGGGTGGCGGTGTGCAGCTGAGAGGGGTGGCCGGACGTTGGCCTCCCTAGTGGCGGCGCGAACCGGACAGGAAGGAAGAGGGAGGAGCTGAGTTTGGGGGGAGAAGAAGTGGGGAAGAAGAAGAAGGGAGAAAGAAGGAGAAGCAGAGAAAGAAAAGAGAAAGTGAGGGAGAGGCGTCAAGAGAGAGAGAGAAAAATGAGAAAGTTAGGTTTTTAAGTTAATTATTTAGTAATAGGTACAAAATGAGTGATAAATATTAAGTCTAAAATAATCATGTTTTTACTTTTTTTGGAATCTAAAAATAAAGATTGATAAATATATGATTTCGAAATTCAAATTAGAGTAAAGATTAATAGTTGAACTGATCAACTAAGAAAATACCCAGTCCAAAATTTAATCTCCGATAAATGTCAAACCAGATTATTTTCAACTTTAAAATTAAATAGAATGAAAATATGAAAATGCTTTTCTCTTAATCTTATTATTTAAAATATTTTTCTGTACTCACTGAAATAAGTCAGTGCTAACGCACCCAATAAAATAATTTGAAGAGAGTAATTTAATTACTCAAACTAAACCAAAATGAAAGAAGAAACTTGGAAACTCCACCCATCCACCCATCAAACAGGACATATGTTTTCCTAGATCTTGCATCAGTCCATGAGTAATTGCAACACTCATACATGTAATTGAAAATAAACAAACAAGTAAAGGATCCTCGTCTTAATGCTCACGTTAGCTCCAAGAGTGTAATTATCTACTCCATCAAGCAAGCATAGCCGTGTCAAACGTCTCAGAGGGAATCAAACAACGCGCAACAATCAGAAATTAAGAAATCAATTACGCATGACCAAACACACATTCTAATTTGATCTAAACACTTAATCTTATTACCAAACAAGGTTATTTTCAAAGAAAATCATGTTTGGAGCTTACGCTTCACAATACCCTTTGAGGAAACTTTGTTTTGATTAAAGGATCATGAAAGAGAACTTGGGAATCATCAATTAAGAGTCATAATTGCACTAAATCATAATTAATTTCACAAAACATAACCAACTTCAAATAAAATCAAATTGGGGTTTAGGGCTCCTAAATAAAATTTGGGGAAAACTCATTTTAACTAAAGAATAATGAAATTGGTTTAGGGAAACATTAATTCACAGTCCCAATTTCATAAAACAAGGTTTATTCTTTAAGATTAAAATCTAAAATCAAAGGGGGGTTTACGGGTCTGAAAGGAGAAAGAAGAAGAAAGAGAAAGAAAGAAAGAAAGAAAGAGAAAAGGGAGGTTTACGGGTCTGATGGGGGGAAGGAGAGAGTAATTTAATTACTCAAACTAAACCGGTACAGATTGCTTTAATAGGGATTGATTTCATTTTATTAGTCTAAAATATGTTTTCTAATTTTTATTCATAAATCTTGTTTACTTTTAAATTTATTAAGATCAAATAATTTAATCATATTTATAAGATAAATTATTTAATCTTTTTTCAAGGAAAATATAAAAAATAACAAATTCCGTGTGAAATACGTCCGACATTTTCGGACGGATTTCAGACGGATGTAAGAAATATAAACAAAACAACACAATCCGTGTGAAATACGTCCGAAATTTTTGGACGGATTTCAGACGGATGTAAGATAAATCAAGGAAAATATAAAAAATAACACAATCCGTCTGAAATCCGTCCGAAACGGATCAAGGAAAATATAAAAACTAACACAATCCGTCTGAAATCCGTCCGACATTTCGGACGGATTTCAGACGGATCAAGGAATATATAAAAAATAACACAATCCGTCTGAAATCCGTCCGAAATTTCATAAAAAATAACACAAATCCGTCTGAAATCCGTCCGAAATTTTCGGACGGATTTCAGACGGATCAAGGAAAATATAAAAAATAACACAATCTGTCCGAAATTTTCCTTCAGACGGAAACATTTCCGTCCGAAAATTTAAGTTTTCTAGTAGTGGTAAAAAACAGATAGTATAAGAATTTATTGAAATTATTCAATTATTATAAATAAAAAAACAAAATTTATATATATACATATATTTTGTACAGGGACGTTTAATCCAAATACTCATTATTGATTTATGGCATTTGCCAAAAGCATATCAAAAAGTGGTTTTTTTATCACACTCTCATTCTCAGTAGAGAATATTGTTTTACCTATCATAATTGTTGTTCTTATTCTGTGAACCCATACTGTGTGCACCACGTCTGCCCCCACCGCCTAGACTTGACAGCACCATGATATTTCTCCCCCAAAAAATTTCGTCGCTGGAGAAAGAAAAGAGTAGTTCACGTCATACGAGAAGGGAAAGGGTGACATAGGCTACTTTGTCTTTTGAAGGTACATGCGCACAGTATATATATATATATATATATATATATATATATATATATATATATATATATATATATATATATACTCTAACCACTGTATGTCAGATTGAGAATGAC
This sequence comes from Sophora flavescens, assembly GCA_030762895.1. Lineage (NCBI taxonomy): Eukaryota > Viridiplantae > Streptophyta > Magnoliopsida > Fabales > Fabaceae > Sophora > Sophora flavescens. The sequence goes on along the minus strand of CM061064.1, from coordinate 231,774,030 downwards.
GCATACTGCATTTGACACGCCGCCGCATAGCGAGTTTAGAAAGGAAGATGCTTCTGAGATGCGTTTCTTTTCTTTGGTAGTGCAATCATGACACTGAAGGGAAGAAGATTTTTTTTACAAAAATATTAGTTTTATCATACAAAATTTTTAGAGCATTTTGGAGGTCTTCAAGAGGTGAGTAACAATACTTTTTATGAACTCTTTTCATGGTATATATGATTATTTTTGTTGATAAGGGATTATCATATGGCTTTGAGAGTCTTTAATTGACATGATGCATATTGTTAGTAACCTAAATTCTAAAATTGGGGTTTTGTTTAAAAGGGGAATTAATTGATTAATTGATGTTGTAACGTGCTTATTCATGTATGATATGTTGTGATATTCATGCTTGTTTGTTATTGGTGGAAGTTTATACGTTTAAAATTGAGGGAAATAGTTTGTTACATGCATGAGACATGACATATTTGAGTTATAACATGTTGTATGATGTTTGCCGCAATACCACCTATGATAGGGGTATCGAAAAGTAATACCACCGTAATGAGGTATCGAAAGTAACATCCCCATATAATTGGGATGTCGAAAAAGAGCAATACCGCCTAAAAAAGGGTATCGAAAGTAACACCGCCACACGTTGGGGTGTCGAAAATGGAGAAATACCGCCATGTGCACATGAGAGGTATCGAAATAGAAATGTCCCCGACATGAGGGTGACATCGAAACATTCCTCACGAGTAGGGGTGGGCAATGGGACGCTATTGTCATGTGATGTATGAGATTTATAGCATGCCGGAAAGAGACCAGTTTAGTTATGAGGCCTTTGAGCTACTTGGATTAATTTAGAATTTACTTGGTATATGGAATGTGATGCATTGAGACGAGTTGATCTTATGCTATATGCATTTGACTTGATGAAATTTTTGTTGTTATTAAAAGTATTTTTTATATATTATTTTGGGAAATTAGCGGATACCATGAACACTTTTTCCGGTTACCGCACCGGCTGAGAACAACACTATTTTCGAAACATTTTATAAATGTATTATTGTGCACTAGGATTTTATATCTCATTAAAAGTTATTTTCAGAGCACAATGACATCGCTGTTGACCCAGAGATCTGAAGAGTCATCCCTTTGATTAGCTAGTGGGTTAGTAATGTAGTATGGCTGAGAGTACTATGCGAACGACGTTCTTGATCTTACGTATTATTCTTCCCGGATTGTAATTAGACGTCTGGTTTTGATGCTTTTCTTTTTATTTGGTTTTTATCCAGATGTATGGATTATTATTATATTTATTACTTTGATATATTATTATTATTTTATTTAATATGAGATATTTTCCAGACTTATATAATTGAGAAAAATCTTATGACCAGCATATTTTAATTAAATGTTTTGAAAGATTTTTCTCGAAATTAATTTGGGTTACTAATGTAACGAAGGGCGTTCTGATTAACCCATGACCCTGTCATATGTTGTTGTCTATTTGATGTTAAATGATATATGTATGATATGATTATAATGTTAAAGGCATGCTTTAATTGTTATACTGTTTTATGTTAATTATTGATGATGTATGAATAGATGGTATTGGTATGACCAATTGAGTATAATGTTTAATGATGACATGAATGTCTATGATGATGATGATGCTATTATGATGATGATGTTGTTATGATTATGAGAATGTTGTTATGATAATGATGATGATGTGGTGCTCTGTTTTAGTGTTGATTGTTGGGTATGTTAATGCCAACAATGACGTTAATAAGACTATAACCAATTAATAGGGCTTATTAATGATGTTAAGACGTTAAAATATGTTAACAATGATAATAAGATTTAATGGATGTTTTCCCAGTTGTTCATAAGACATGAATATAGTGTGAGATGTAAGGTTATGTTCATAGGGCTTAGTTAAAGACCCTAGGATTGATTAGTGAGTGTTCTAGGAACATTAATGACGAAACTATGATTAAAGGATTAATTCCCCATGATGATAAGACATGAATATTAATGAATAACAGTTAAGATTAATGAAGCTGATGTTTGATGGATTAGTTAAAAGCCAATTGGTTGAATCTGTGATATGTCCCAACCAATTAGATTTTAACCCTTCAACCAATTAGATTTGAGTCCTTATTAATAAAGGATAATTCTCTTTTTGGTTACCTTTTAAGATCTTATCATAATCTCCAAAGGATCCTATCTAGGAATAACTACCAAATTTGTAGTTAAAATTTCATTGAACTTTTTACCATCTTAGAGTCCGATTTAGGATTCGGTCAACGGACATTAATTTGTAGATATTTCTCTGAGCTTTCTAACGACACCCAGAACGCCTCAATAGGAAACTTGTAGCTCAAGTTATGGTCAAAATATCGATCTATATACAGTTTGGACTGAAATATGAGCCCGTTATGCCCTAACTTGTATTTATACCACAAGACTCGACCTAAACCCTATTTCACACATTGTTAAACTCAAAATAGCTGCCTCGCTTCATCTTTCTTAGTTTTCCCTTGAACCCCTTGAAGTTCTTGGAGTTTGTGAGTCCGTTTGGGAGAGAAGTTACGCGTGTTAGCATCGTTTAAGGTAACGTAGTTATCCATCCTTAATCTCCTTTTCCTTTTCTTTTGAATTGTGGATTAATGGGTTATTCTATTCCCTTATTGTTTAACCAAGACTTGAGGAATTCATCGAGCCGCTCGAGGGAACTTGTCTAGTTTACCAACGTTATCGTTTTGGGAATCTTCATACCAGGTATGGGGAGAAGGAATGGTATTGACATGTAGGCGTTGGGGGTAGCGTAATATGAAGGGTTAACCCATGACCCTGTCATATGTTGTTGTCTATTTGAGTAGGAAGTTGATGCATGTTGCGGTAAAGTTAGTTTTGATCTTGGTGTAAATTATGAAAGATTAGATGTGTGGAAAGTAGTTTTTCTAATGGATCAGTAATTGAAAATAGAAGTGATTTTGCTCTTAATGTGGGAGGAACAAAGATACAATGTTATGGACAGTGGATATAATGTGGTGGTAGATAATTTCGAGGATAAAAGAGAATGACGTAAGAATTGATTTTGTTATGGAGTTAGCAATAAGAGGAATGAAGCGATTGGGAATTTAACATAGAATCTAGGATAAGAACTGATATGTGTGCTGTGAAAAAGGTGGGAATCTTAGTTTAAATCTTGGAGTAATACAGTAAGATTTAAAGATGTCGAATGAAGATTTTTCTAATGGACTAGTATTAAAGGAAGAAGAGATTAAGTTCTGATTATATTGTTATGTGTGAAAATTAAGATAAAATTTTTTAAGGACAGGAAGTATGGATTTAGGATAAGGGATTAATTTTTGGAGGTCAATATAATGAAGAATAAGCATGAAATGTGTTGTTAAGTTACAAAAAGTCACCTAAGGGAAAGTGGATGTGGGAAGTACAATGTAGGACTGGGGACTGAGAAATCCTGTCTAGTTTCGAGTCACGAAATTTCGAGGATGAAATTTTTTTAAGTGGGGTAGTAATGTAACACCCTGGTTTTTGCCGTTTTTCAATATAGGTAAAATATAAATGTTTATATTATTTTATTGGAATAATAATTATTTTGGACACTAAATTTTGTTATTTTATGACGCTTAATCTTGAGTAATTTATTTACTTTTTTAAAAATTATTTTATTGAGTGCGTTAACATTGCCTTATTTCAGTGTATACATGCTTACTAGATAATAATATTATGTTATTGTCACTATTAGTATTTATTTAGAAAAATATTTTAAATAATATGATTGAAAGAAAATTATTTTCATATTTTACTCTATTTAATTTTAGATTTGAAAATAAATTGATTTGACATTAATTGGAGTTTAATTTTGGATCAGTAATTTTCTTGATTGATAAATTCAACTATCAATCTTTAATCTAATTTGAATTTTGAAAGTATATATTTGTCACTCATTATTTTTTGATCCAAGGATCAATATTATTTATTTATTTCTAGACTAAATATTAACCACTCATTTTAGTATTTACATATTAAGTAAAATGAAAAAAAAATGTTCCCCCATCTGTATCTCGTACGCGCGATACCCCCATCACTTTTTTTTCTCTCCTTTGTGAAACCAGACCCACTTCTCTCTCCCTCCTCACTTCATTTTTCTTCTACTTCTTCCCTCCATGACCAGCCGCCGTCCAGCCCTCCACAGCCGCCGTTCGCCGCTGCTTGGCGCAAGTAGCCAGCCACGCAACTCGACTGTTTGTGCCACGCTTGCTGTCCGTCTTGTAAAAGCCCCAAACTGATTTTGAAACCCTAACCCTGGCTTTTTGATTTCATACTGAGATTTGAAATTAAAACTTGTTTTTATACAACCGGGACTATGAATTAGAGTTATCTTAAACTAATTTCATCATTCTTTAAATAGATTGATTTTTACCCAAATTTCTCTATGAACACTAAAGCCCCAATCTGATTATATTTGAAATTAATTATGTTTTTGTAAAATCAACTATGTATCTATGTAATTGGGACTGTTAATTTATGTTGACAAACAAATTTCGCAATTCTATAATCAAATCAATTTTCCCCAATTTTTAGTGATGAACACTATTTTCCCAAATCTGATTTTATTGAAGTTGGTTCTATTTTTGTGAAATTAAGTGTTTAATTAAATTAACTTAGAGTAAGTGTTTGATGATGAAGGATTGAATATTAGATTTGTCTTATTGTTGAAAATGTTTTGACTCCCTCTCCGGGATGTTGTCGTGGTTGTGATTGCTTGTGGGAAACAGATTTTATATTGTTCGGGAGTTGACAGAAACTATTTAGACAAAACTGAAACGTCGAGTTGAGGTTTAATCTCGAGCAGCTTCGTGGTGAGGGAAGCTAATTGTTGAATGCGTCAAGGAGAGGATCTTTTATGGTCTACAAAGGTAAAAGGAGTTTTCCTGAGGAGTTTTAGTAGTTACATACTTAATTGTTGTGTTTTGAGTGTATGTTGATTTTAATTATAGTAATGATGTTGTTGAGTATATGTTTGGAGTTTGATTTGGTGATTGGTTGAGGGCATGACATTGGTCATTGCTTGTTAAATGAGGATTAAGTCACTAAAAGACTTAAAACATGAATTTAAAAGTTGATTTTCAATTTCAAGTGTAAAGCCTTTTAAAAATAAACGTGATTATAACTTAAGAACTTTTGTTAAAAGTCATATTTTGAGAAAAATTATAGATGAATTATAAATGAGAGTTTGTACGGACGATTTTGTGATAAGTCACATTTATTTTAAATTTCCTAAAACGTTTCGGAAGGAAGAAAAAGAAGATGAAAACATATGAAAATGTTTCCAAGGTACTTAAGGAAAAGTCTTCTTAAAGAAAAATTTAGTTTTATGAAAAGTTTTACTCTAAATGAAAATATTTAGAAAAAGAATCTATGATGGATTTACTTACAACAATCTTTTGTTTTGACTAAAAGTGTTGAGAAAAGGTTTTAGTGGATTTATGTTTCCGAAAATGAATTATAAATGCAAAGGACTCTGCAAAACGTATTTTCAAGAGCGAAAATGTATTTATGACACAAAGTTGAGAAACTTTTGAACTTTTGTTTTTCGATTTAGTTTTCACTGAATGAAAAACCAAGTGTAAAAGAGAAAAGTGGAAAGGACCTAGATTTCCGAAATGACGGGCTAGATCTGGATTGCCGAAATTACGGGCTAGATTTGGATTGTCGAAGTATGGGCTAGAGTTCCTATTTGAGTTTTGAGGAAAGGAAATGACCTAGATTGTCGAGCTATAAACTCGGGCTGGATTTGGATTGCCGAGATATCGGGGTGAATTCGGAGTGCCGGTAAGGCCAGGCTAGTGTTCCTACTGAGAAGAACCTAGATTTTCGAGATGTCGGGCTAGTGTTCGATTGAGAAGGAGATGGTGAACCATTGTTTTGGTTGAAATCCTAAGTTGGTATTAAATTTTATTTAATACTTGAATAAAAATAGTCGGGAGCTTTAATGCATCGACGAGGAAAGAATGAAGTGACACAAAAAAACAAAAACGACAAAACCATTGTTTTGCATGCATAGTCTGGCCAATTTGCCGTTGTGGCAGACATGCCATTGTGTAACGAGCTACAGTTTCACAATGGGTGAACTGACAAATTGGATAGTTACGGACCAAAAACATATTCTTTAGTTTTTGGGTCTTTAGGGATATTCGGACTCGAAAACCCACGAAAGGCTCGAGCATTATCGTGATCCTATCATGCTCGACGAAGGGAAGTTATGATCTCGGGAGATTGTGAAATAGATAGTGATTATGGAAGTGACATGAAATGTTTTACAAAATGCATTTGGTTGTCGGGTATGAATCCCTATGGAAAATAATTATGATGTTATGAGATATATTGTCTTTGTCATGTGCTATTGTTTTATGAGTCTTGTATGTGACTGCTATGATAAAACTCATATGTTGGTATCTCACCTTTGCATTATTTCCGTTTGGTTTTCTATTTTTGTGGTATACTGTTTTCATTTACAGATGAGGAAGAAAAGTTTCCAGCTTCACTCGGGGATATTAGTCCCAATCCTTGAAGATGTTTGATGTCAGTTATAATGGTGAGAACCATGGGGGTCTTCCCCAAGAATATCTTTTAGAAATGACCAGCTTAGGTTTTTGAGATGTTATTGATTAGTGATAGCATGTATGTTCATGGCTCGGAGAGCCTTTATTTTGAGTGGAATGTTTATGGCTCGGAGAGCTTTTCTTTTGGATGGAAATCTAAGATTTTTCTTTTGGTCATGTATGGTTTGTTGATGTAAATATTTTTAGAATAACACCATCTTGATTTTTTTTGTATGACTGAACCTTATGGGATGAAAATATAAATTTTTCATCAGGTGTTTTTATTTTGGGATGTTGGAATTACATAGGAGACTGTCGAAATTTTTGTAAAAATTCTAGCTTTTTATTCAAGTACATTTCTAAAACAAATAGACTTGCCAGCCTAGGATTGTAAGCCTGTGCGGCCGTCACGACTTAGGTTTTGGGTCGTGACAAATTTTATATATACATGATCAGAATCTATACAATGATAGATGAAAATGTGGTGTTATTATTTTAAAATAGGTCTAAGTTTTACCGCAACCGTAGAAAAAATTTTATACCCACTTTCATGACCTAGAGAGAATTATACGAGATATTTTTCGAAAGCAACTAGCAATTAATATTTTATTTTAATATGTTATTACGAAATTGAGTTAGTCGTGTAATACATAAGGGGAGTGTTACATTTATCATTTCAAAATTTAAAATATTAATTTAGTTTTAATAACTAAAGTGGAATAATAAAAATAAAATAATATATTGAAGTTTTATTTTTTATAGATAAAAACATATTTGGGATGTAGCAGAGAGAGGGAGGGTGACAGAGAGAGGGTGTACTGCTATAAGGAAAAGTGGATTAGAGATTAAAAAAATAGAATGATTATTATTTTATTTTCTTAAGTCAAGGATAAGTGGTAAATTTAAATAAAATAGTAGGGATAAAAATAGAAGGAAAATTGATGGATCTGGATTGCCTCTAGCAATCCTCCCCTCCATCATCTTTTTTCTCTCTTAACTCCATTCTCTCTCTTCATTATTTATCATTTTCTCTCTCATAATCCAAATCCTCCTCCCTTTTTTTTTTGCCGGACTTGCCGGATTGCTGGAGGCAATCCGGATTGAAAAATGATAAGTTATACCCTATAAACTCAAATGCTACTTCAAGTAGAGTCTGAAAAAATGCCATAAACTAAGTAAAAAAAAGGTTATAAGCTAGTTTTAGAAATAACTATCAAACTCGATTACTTTTTTATCCCTATAAATTATAACGGATTAACTAAATAGACACTCATAAATAATTTGATTGTATTTTTTTTTAAGAATAATTTGATTGTATTATTAATGTGTGCCATAAGCACATTAAAGAATTGATATTGATATAGCATGTTTATAAATAAAAAAAAAGAAAAAAGAATTGATATAGCATTTATTTCTGATGTAAACTACTTTAAAAAAGCATTAAATTCTTTTTTTACATATTTCTAAAATATTACATATTTTGTCTTGCTAGCTATTTTTTCCCGGTATAGTAAAATTTAGGATGAGGGGATGGTATTCCAGTGTAAGGTAAAGAAAATATTCCGATTCTATGAATACTTATAAATGAATTTACATATACTTTACCTTAAAAAGATTAGTGGAGGATTGAACCTGAAAAAACTTTATAGGAGCTAGAAAGGTCATAAATTGTTTTAAAAGTTATTTTTTAAAAAAATTATAAATTATTTTCATTGAAGTTTAAATAATTTTTGGAAAAAATTTATTTTATTTCGTTTATCACCAGAGTTAATCTACTCACTTTTTAGTGAGAGAGACCTCAAAGCCATTTCTCTCTGATTGTTTTCAGTTAACTCCAGTGAAGAATCTTCCAGGTCATCCATGCATTACGCGGGTCATGAAGAAAAAGCTATAAACAGCCAAAAATAAATAAATAAACAATACCAGGGGCAGCGAGAGCTACAAAATGAGGCTGTAGTGCAGTGCACCATTGGTATTTTCACCTTGAAGCCACTGATTCCTCCTCCTGTGGGCTCCACCTAAAAGACTTTGGACAGCATATCTTGAGGTTCATCAACAGTTTTACTGCTTTTCTGATAGTACATCTCTACGCGGATGGTTTCAACCCACGGTTCTGATCTCGCCATCTGTCACAAACAAACAAAAGGATTGCTATCTCCACACACGTGTCATCCATTTCCTGTCCCTGATTCTGTGATGGCTCTCATGCATGAATGATGAGGCACAGTTTCTTTTATTCCCTTTAATAATTAAATTACAAAACCAACCCTGCTGTTTTACACTGAGTCCTTTATAAACCCTACTCGTTGGCATAGTTGAAACGTACACCCATCACCAACTCTGATAGTGCGACTCTGCGCTTATGCCTTCTTTTCTACCCTGCAATTCCGCTTTCTTGTTCATTGCTTTCCTGATCATGGCCACATCCGTTGATCCACTCGTTGTTGGTCGTGTCATCGGTGACGTGGTTGACATGTTTGTTCCTTCCGTGAACATGTCTGTGTACTTTGGTTCCAGACATGTCACAAATGGGTGTGACATCAAGCCCTCCATTGCTACTACCCCACCCAGAGTTACCCTCACTGGTAACATGGACAACCTCTACACTCTCGTAAGTTATACTTATATATAGCTATATATGTACCAATTCATCATCAATCAATGTCTCTGCCTAGCTCGAAGAGTGAGAGATCTTTGCATGCACGTTGTTTTGATTGTTCTTTTGCAGTTTGCTTTCTCCTTTCGTTGCATGTTGTCATTTTCAAATCAATGGTGACTGAGTTTGTGAACTCTGTGCACATATATGCAGGTAATGACTGACCCGGATGCACCAAGCCCCAGTGAACCAAGCTTGCGCGAGTGGATACATTGGTTGGTGAACCTGTTTCATTTTCTTTCTCTCTTTTTTCTTTTTCTCAGTAACACTCTTCTTTTTCAATTTTCCCTTATTTTTGTTCTTTCTAATCTAATATTTTATTTTCACTTTTCAGGATCGTGACTGATATACCTGGAGGGACAAACCCAAACCGAGGCTAGCAAATGAGACCTTTTCATCTGCTTTAGTTTAACAACGTTTCCTTCTCTTTAATTATATCTTTATGTGATATTGCATGCATGCATGTTGTTTCTATCAATTCTTCTCAGAAATGTTTTTCACAGAGAATCTTAACTCGTTTCCTGACAAAATTTAACATCCATTGCTCTCTTTAGCTTCTCGCATAGTTCTGAAAAAATTAGAGAATTTCAGTTCAGGTTACATCATCACATCCTGTTGTGCCTTGTTTCAATCTATCAAATGGCCCTCTAACACCTGTAAAATGTCCTTAATCCTCCACGTGTCCGCATGTGGCTGCTATATATGGGCACGTGTCACAACATTATATTATTCATAAAAAATTATTAAATTAATTTTCTGTATTTAATTATTTATTTTCTCACATTAAATTAAATGATTAAATCATTGCTTAATGGAAAAATTTCTTTTCATAAATATATATGCCTTTACTTTTCATTTTTAAATGCATGCACATTCAGATAACAGGTGTTAACTAGGAGATCCCCTACTTTGAGATCATCACACGTGGTCCCAAGGCTTGCATGTCACCAAGGTGGCTGCTCAAGTTTCAGAAAAATCCATGGCCAATGTAGCAAACATGAAGCATTAATTCCACTTGCTCCAGTTAAAGAGAACAATTTTAAAACCTCACATTTTTCAAGTCTATGACTAAAATATAAACTTAGTTTTGTTCCCTCTCACTTGCACTACATTCATGCACACATATAATAGTATACATAGGAGTTCTTCTGCCTAATTCTAGAGTGAAATTAACTTATTAATTAGTTAACCTTTGTTGCAGGAAAGGAGATTCTTCCGTATGTGGGACCAAGGCCACCAGTGGGGATACACCGCTTTATCCTGGTGTTGTTTCAGCAGAAGGGGCCGCTGGGTCTGGTGGAGCAACCACCCTCTCGCGCCAGCTTCAATACCCGTTACTTTGCCAGGCAATTGGACTTAGGACTCCCTGTGGCAACTGTGTACTTCAACTCTCAGAAGGAGCCTGCGTCTAGGAGGCGTGGATGATCAGCGACTCCATTGAAGCATGCTGGAATATGGAAGCTAGATTTTAGCTATACATATAATATATTATGGCTAGTATAACTAAATAATGGGGAAGGTTATATATAGTTATAAAGAAATCTAGGGTCACCCAGTTTCTCTGGTTTTGTTACTTTCTTCTATATGTATATGCTTCTCCTTGCTTTTTCAAAAAATATTTATAAATTCACAGTGTATATATTGGTGTGCTACAGGAACACAAGTGTTTGTGTTCTAATTTTATCTTTTAATCTACCTATATATGAATGAAAAGTATGAATAACTAGACGGAAAACGAGGAAAAGGAAATATAATTCAACCCAAATACTTTTTCCTCATCTAAAAACAAAAATTAGGTGTAGTGCCATTTAATATATGCTTTTTTTTATCTCCATTTAATATATGGTTAGGTAATATTGCAGTTGTGTACACATTTCCTAGTAGTTTACATAATGCTCCGGTTAGCAGGAAGGTATACCTATAAGCAGAAACGTGAGTTTCAACTGTGAAAAAATAGTAAAGGTTGAGCTTTACTCATTTATTTAAATGAGTTTAACTAAAAATTTGAGATTGACTTGTTTAAAAATAATAAAATTTAAGTTTGATTTGCTTAGCTCATTTATAATTAAATTATTTTTTTATTTATGAAAAATTTTCTTTAATTACTTTTTTATTTTATCAATTTCATTAGTACTTAATAAAGATTTTTATATCACATGATAATCTATAAAAAGAGAGAGATGTGCTTAAAATATGATATGTGAAATTCAAGATTTCTTGACTATTACAAAAAAGAAACTTCAAAAGTTTGGCCAAACATTCTAAAAATATGTTCTTGCCAAATACAATTTAAGCTTGACCATTACAAAAGCATGAGTCCAATTAAGCTTAATCATTACAAAAGCATGAGTCAAAAAAAAAAACATGATCACCATCTATTTATTGAGATATCTAGTCTAAATGCTAACAAAGCAACTTCACCCAACAAAAACCACTGCAACAACTTAAAGACCATAACACTTGTACGAGCTATTCACGAGCCGTTTAATGTTGAGTCGATAGGGTTGGGCTTGACTCATTTAAATAATCAAGCTCAACCTCAAACTTGAGTTTGATTCATTTAATTAAAGAAACAAGAGTTTGATCGAGCATTTAAGGAATCAAACCCGAATAGTTCACGAATGGCTCAGCTCATTTACACCCCTACCTATAAGTCTTGGTGATTGGGTTCTGATGGGCTCTGACAAATGTACGATATCAAAACAAGTAATAAAAAACACAGTAAGTATACTGGGGTCGAATAAAGGGATCGGGTAACCAATCAATCTATTATAAAAAACCAACAGTTATCTTGACCAAGTCAAGAAAGAAAGTATGCTCAAATCAATTGAGATATTCTAATAATCGATAAAATCGCAACAAAATCAAATCGCTATAACAATAATTAAGAGAGAGAAATATATGACAAAGAGATCTAAGATCCCGATTTCACCACAATCAAACGTGGATTAATTCATGGAATTATTCCCTATTCCTAATTCAATTTATTGTCAACCAGGAACCCTAATTTATTCCTATGTCTTTGTCAAGCACACGAGAAAGGAAATTCTTCCATACATGGGACCAAGGCCAGGCCACCAATGGGGATACACCGCTACATCTTAGTGTTGTTTCAGCATAATGTGCCACTGGGTCTGGTGGAGCAACTACCTTCTCGCTCTTGCTTTAATACCCGCTACTTTGCCAGGCAATTGGACTAAGGACTTCCTGTGGCAATTGTGTACTCCAACTCGCCAGTTGATCCACTCGTTGTTGGTCGCGTCATCAGTGACGTGGTTGACATGTTTGTTCCTTCGGTGAACATGTCTGTATATTTTGGTTCCAAGCATGTCAGAAATGGGTGTGACATCAAGCCCTCCATTGCTACTAACCCACCCAGAGTTACGCTCACTGGTAACATGAACAACCTCTACACCCTCGTAAGTTATACATACACACACACACACACACACATATATATATATATATACACACACATAGGGGATGTATCTAGTGAGAGGGTTTTTCTTATATGAGAGTGAGATGATTAAATCTTGACCATACAACCATACATGGATGATCAAGATTAAAAGTCATTTCATGATTTTAAAATATCACATGACCACTTAAAAAAGTCACATGACTTTGTGATTTAATCTTTACCGTTTAAAGTTTGATCCAATGGCTATGATATAACCTCTCACTCTCAAATAAAAAAGGTCATCTCACTTGATATGTCCTACACACACACACACACACACACACACACACACACACACACATATATATATGTGTAGTTATATACCAATTCATTAATCAATGTCGCTGCCTAGCTAGCTCTAAGAGTGAGAGATCTTGCATGCATGTTGTTTTGATTGTTCTTTTGCTTTCTCCTTTCTTGCATGTTGTCATTTTCAAATCAATGGTGACCGAGTTTGTCATTTCCATTGTATTGAGTCTTGAGTGTCAAATTACAACTGAAGTGTTTATTTACACAAGTCAAGGGAAGCAATTTTCAACTTCCATCTAACTAACATCTTAACTGTTTCTAACTAACTTTAACTAAATAACAAATTTACATTTGATTACATTTCATTTCATTTATCATCCAATAAACCCCCCCCAACAAGCTGGAGAGTGGATATTGATCACTCCCAGCTTGGCTAAAAGATACTGAAAATGGTGAGGGCTCAAGTGGTTTTGCTAAAATATCAGTCGCTTGCTCAGTTGTTGAGATTGGCAGCAAATGAAATAGTTTTTCTTGTAACTTTGTTCGAACAAGGTGGCAATAAATCTCTAGGTGTTTGGTTCTTTCATGAAAAATCGAATTGGCAGCAATGTGTCTTGCTGATTGACTATCCGAGTGATTGGTACTGAGAGGTCATTGAGCATATAAGTGAGCCACTGAAGCTCACAGGCAATGGCAGCAAGTGCCCTATATTCAGCCTCTGATGATGATCTAGAAACGGTTGTTTGCTCCTTTGTTTTCCAAGAGACGAAGGAGTCACCAAGGAATACACAATATCCTGTGATTGACCTCCGAGTGTTTGAGCAAGAGGCCCAGTCAGAATCACTAAAGGCTTTACGGTGTGTGCTGGAAGAGCTAGGATAGAACAAGCCTTGTCCTGGAGTGCCTTTTATGTACCTTAGTATTCAGGTAGCATCTCCGGTTAGCAGGGAGGTATACCTATAAGCAGAAACGTGAGTTTCAACTATGAAAAAATAGTAAAGGTTGAGCTTTACTCATTTATTTAAATGAGTCTAACTAAAAATATGAGATTGACTTGTTTAAAAATAATAAAATTTGAGTTTGACTTGCTTAGCTCATTTATAATTAAATTATTTTTTTATTTATGAAAAATTTTCTTTAATTACTTTTATATTTTATCAATTTCATTAGTACTTAATAAAGATTTTTATATCACATGATAATCTATAAAAAGAGAGAGATGTGCTTAAAATATGATATGTGAAATTCAAGATTTCTTGACTATTACAAAAAAGAAACTTCAAAATTTTGGCCAAACATTCTAAAAATATGTTCTTGCCAAACACAATTTAAGCTTGACCATTACAAAAGCATGAGTCCAATTAAGCTTAATCATTACAAAAGCATGAGTCCAAAAAAAACATGATCACCATCTATTTATTAAGATATCTAGTCTAAATGCTAACAAAGCAACTTCACCCAACAAAAAACCACTGCAACAACTTAAAGACCATAACACTTGTACGAGCTATTCACGAGCCGTTTAATGTTGAGTCACTAAGGGTTGGGCTTGACTCATTTAAATAATCAAGCTCAACCTCAAACTTGAGTTTGATTCATTTAATTAAAGAAATTAAACAAGAGTTTGATCGAGCATTTAAGGAATCGAACCCGAATAGTTCACGAATGGCTCAGCTCATTTACACCCCTACCTATAAGTCTTGGTGATTGGGTTCTTATGGGCTCTGATAAATGTACGATATCAAAACAAGTAATAAAAAACACAGTAAGTGTACTGGGGTCGAACAAAGGGATTGGGCAACCAATCAATCTATTATAAAAAACCAACAGTTATCTTGACCAAGTCAAGAAAGAAAGTATGCTCAAATCAATTGAGATATTCTAATAACCGTTAAAATTACAACAAAATCAAATTACAATAACAATAATTAAGAGAGAGAAATATATGATAGAGAGATCTAAGATCCCGATTTCACCAACACAATGAAACTTGGATTAATTCATGGAATTATTCCCTATTCCTAATTCAATTTATTGTCAACCAGGAACCATAATTTATTCCTATGTCTTTGTCAAGCACACGAGAAAGGAAATTCTTCCATACATGGGACCAAGGCCAGGCCACCAATGGGGATACACCGCTACATCCTAGTGTTGTTTCAGCATAATGTGCCACTGGGTATGGTGGAGCAACTACCTTCTCGCTCTAGCTTTAATACCCGCCACTTTGCCAGGCAATTGGACTAAGGACTTCCTGTGGCAATTGTGTACTCCAACTCGCCAGTTGATCCACTCGTTGTTGGTCGCGTCATCAGTGACGTGGTTGACATGTTTGTTCCTTCGGTGAACATGTCTGTATATTTTGGTTCCAAGCATATCAGAAATGGGTGTGACATCAAGCCCTCCATTGCTACTAACCCACCCAGAGTTACGCTCACTGGTAACATGAACAACCTCTACACCCTCGTAAGTTCTACATACTCACACACACACACACACACACACACACACACACACACACACACATATATATATACACACACACATAGGGGATGTATCTAGTGAGAGGGTTTTTCTTATATGAGAGTGAGATGATTAATTCTTGACCATACAACCATACATGGATGGTCAAGATTAAAAGTTTTCATGATTTTAAAATATCACATGACCACTTAAAAAAGTCATATGACTTTGTGATTTAATCTTAACCGTTTAAAGTTTGATCCAATGGCTATGATATAATCCTCTCACTCTCACATAATAAAGGTCATCTCACTTGATATGTTCCATATATATATATATATGTAGTTATATACCAATTCATTAATCAATGTCTCTGCCTAGCTAGCTCTAAGAGTGAGAGATCTTGCATGCATGTTATTTTGATTGTTCTTTTGCTTTCTCCTTTCTTGCATGTTGTCATTTTCAAATCAATGGTGACCGAGTTTGTCATTTCCATTGTATTGATTCTTGAGTGTCAAAGTACAACTGAAGTGTTTATATACACAAGTTAAGGGAAGTAATTTTCAACTTTCATCTAACTAACATCTTAACTGTTTCTAACTAACTTTAACTAAATAACAAATTTACATTTGATTACATTTCATTTCATTTATCATCCAATAGTCCCCCCCCCCCCCCCCCAACAAGCTGGAGAGTTGATAGTGATCACTTCTAGCTTGGCTAAAAGATACTGAAATGGTGAGGGCTCAAGTGGTTTTGCTAAAATGTCAGTCGCTTGCTCAGTTGTTGAGATGGGCAGCAAATGAAATAGTTTTTCTTGTAACTTTGTTCGAACAAGGTGGCAATAAATCTCTAGGTGTTTGGTTCTTTCATGAAATCGAATTGGCAGCAATGTGTCTTGCTGATTGACTATCCGAGTGATTGGTACTGAGAGGTCATTGAGCAGATAAGTGAGCCACTGAAGCTCACAGGCAATGGCAGTAAGTGCCCTGTATTCAGCCTTTGATGATGATCTAGAAACGGTTGTTTGCTTCTTTGTTTTCCAAGAGACGAAGGAGTCACCAAGGAATACACAATATCCTGTGACTGATCTCCGAGTGTCTGAGCAAGAGGCCCAGTCAGAATCACTAAAGGCTTTACGGTGTGTGCTGGAAGAGCTAGGATAGAACAACCCTTGTCTTGGAGTGCCTTTTATGTACCTTAGTACTCAGGTAGCAGCTGTGTGTTGAGCAACAATAGGAGAGAACATGAATTGGCTAAGCCTGCCAACCAATTTTCTATAAGCTGCAGCATCACGAAAAGGATCAGAATATGAAATATGTAATTTGGTGGTGCGAGCCATGGGGGTAGGGGTAGGTTTTGAGGCCAATAAACCTGCATCTGAGAGGACATTAAGAGCATACTTCCTCTGGCAAATGGTGATGCCACGCTTGGACCTAGCTACCTCAATTCCTAGGAAGTATTTAAGAGTGCCAAGATCTTTTATTTTGAATTGATTGTCTAAGTGCAGTTTGACTGAGTTGATCTCATATGAATCAGTTCCAGCTAGGATGAGATCGTCAATATAGACTAGTAATGCTGTGAAATGAGAGCCATGACACTTGGTGAATAGGGAATGATCATGATGTGATTGCTTGTAACCAAAGGAATGTAGGGAGCTAGAGAGCTTTGCAAACCATTAACAGTTGGCTTGCTTGAGGCCATATAATGACTTATGCAGTTTGCATGCTTGGTTTGGCTTGGCACATACAACTCCTTGTGGAACCTCCATGTAAACTTCCTCATCAAGATCTCTGTGTAAAAATGCATTGTTAACATCAAGTTGATGTAACAACCAATTTTGAGAAGCTGCAAGAGCTAGGAGTAGCTTGACAGTTGTGAGCTTTACAACCAGAGCAAAAGTGTCTAGGTAGTCAAGTCCCTCAGTTTGAGTGTAGTCATTGGCTACTAAGCGGGTCTTATACCTTTCTATAGTGCCATCTGATTTGTATTTCACATGATACACCCATTTTGACCAATTGGAACCTTGCCCGCAGGTAAGTCAGTGAGGGTCCAAGTGTTGTTATGTTCCAAAGCATATAACTCAGATTCCACGGCCTTAATTCAATTTTGGGATTTCACAGCTTGATTGTAGGTTTTAGGTTCAGTTTGTGCAGAGATGGAAAGAGTGAAGTGTTTATGGGAAGGGGATAGTGAATTATATGAAATAACAGAAGAAAGAGGATATTTTATACCTGTAGATGATGTAGAAGGTGATGAGGTCATAACATTACATTGAAACTCCTGAAGGTATGCAGGTGGATGTCTGTCTCTTTGGGATCTTCTGATAGGAGGCTCGTGTGTGGCATGAGAAGGGTTTTGGATTTGAGGATGTGTGGTGTGGGCAGGATTTTGGATTTGAGGTGTGGCATGAGCAGGGTTTGTGGTATGGGCAAGATTTTGGATTTGAGGACTAGGACTGTGTGATAGTGTGTGAGTAGCAGGCATATAGATGGGTGATGTGTGTGTGTTGGTTGTAGGATTAGTGGCATGCACAGGTGTGTCATATAAAAGAAAGTTGTTATTTTGAGTGTGTGGATCAGGTGTAGAAGCCTCAGTTAATGAGGAAATTTTGGAAAATAGAAAAACATCTTCATAGAACACAACATTTCGGGAAATGAAAAGTTCCCTAGTGTGTAAGTCAAGGAGCTACATATCCTTTGGTGCAAAATTTGCTACCTAAGTAGGCACACGTTCTTGCCTGTGGACCCAACTTTGTTCTGTGTTGTGTGAGAGTTGCTGCAAAACATAGACTTCCAAAAACTTTCAAGTCTAGAAAACATGGTGGTGTACCATGAAGCAACTCAAATGGAGTTTTGTGATGTAAAATAGGTGTTGATAACCTATTAATCAAATGCATTGCATGATTGGCAGCATAGCACCAGAATTGCTTAGGCAAATTTGAGAAAAACAACAGTGATCGTGTGACATTAAGTGTCTATGTTTCCTCTCCATAACTGAATTTTGTTGTGGTGTTTCCACATAAGAGGTTTGGTGGATTATGCCATGAGTGTTATAGAATTGTGTTAAAAGGAATTCAAGTCCATTATATGTTCTAACAGTTTTGATCTATTTGTTGAATTGTGTGTGAACATGAGTGATGAAGTTTTGCATAAGAAACTTGGTTTCACATTTAGATTTCATTAGGAAAATCCATGTGTGTCTAGTGAAGTCATCCACAACAGTGAGAAAATACCTATGACCATGAATAGAAGGGATGGCAAGTGGTCCTCATATATCCACGTGAACCAAATCAAAAGAAGCTGTTGTTTTACTATTACTGAGATGGTGAAGGGAAGTTTTGTTTGCTTGGCCAAATGACAAAATTCACAAACTTTATTTGAATCAAATCGTACATATGGGAAGTGTTTACAAATGGTATGTAAAACTAAATGAGAGGGATGACCTAACCTAAAGTGCCAAAGATCAAAATCAGAAATTGTACTAGTATGGTTCACAAGAGCAGCAGACTTGAAGCATTTGGTGAGAGGTTTGGCAGGCTTTGTCAGGATGTAAAGACTGTTCTTGACCTCAAGACGCCCAATCATATTCCAGGTATGAGTGTCCTGAATCATGCAAGAAGAGTAGTCAAAAGTTAATTTGCAATTTGATGTGAGGATCAGTTTATGGATAGAAATCAGGTTATGTTTAAAGTCTGGAATATGCAACACATATGCAAGAAAAAGTCTTCTGAAAAGGCAATGGTGCCCGAGTGATTAGCAATGGTAGTGTTTCCATTTGGTAATTTCACAATCACAGGTTTAATAGTTTTGTAAGTAAGAAAATGACAAAAGGAAGAGCTAACATGATCAATGGCCCCGTGTCTAAAATCCAAAGATTGTTACCGAAGGGTCATGTATCGAAGGTTGTTGATAAGTCAATGACTGATCAAAATTCATTTGGCCTACTTGGTTAACTTGGTGTTGCTGAGATTCAATCCCAACTTTCTAAATTAAAGTCATCATCCGAGCATCACTGCTCGGATTTAAACTGAAAATTGGCTCCTTTTGGCCACTAAAGGGCAAGGAATCTCTTGGAACAAATGAGCTGTTTGTTTCTTCAGATATAGCACTAAAGTGTCCACTGTGTGTCTGTCTTTGCCACAGAAAGTACGGACTTTGGTGTTGTTGCTGCCATGTCCTCTTCCATTGGATCTACCTCTGCCTCTCCCAAAGGAATTAGATCCTCCACCTTGTGATTGGTTCCAATACTGATTCTGGTCTGCATAATTCAATAGAATCTTGGATTCTGTCAAAGTGGTGTCCACTAGTTGCCCTTCTTGTTGGATAATCCAAGAGAAGGTCTTATTCATTTCAGGCAATGGCTCCATCATAAGAATCTGAGACTTAGTTGCACTATACTGGTCATTAAGACCTTTCAGAAAGCAAATCACGTATTCATTTTCTCTTTGAGTCTTGATAATCTTGATCAACTCACAGCTACAATTACACTTTACATTTCCAGCACATGCACAAGATGGAATTGGCCTTAAAGATTCCAATTCTTCCCATATGGTCTTTAGATCAGTAAAATAGGTTTGAACATTTCGTTCACCTTGCTTGATTGAATGAATTTCTTGTAACAAATTAGAGGTTCTGAAATAGTTACCTTTTGAAAACCTAATTCGCAAATCTTGCCACAATTCTAGATCAATGTCAATGTTGGCAACACTTCGAGCAACTTCTGGAGTTATGGATCTTGTTATCTGATGAGCCTCTGGTTGACTGGTTTTATAACTAATAAAAACCTTGGCTTTGTGCTAATTTTATATCATTTTCACCCAAAATAGACTTGATTGTCCTTAAGTAGTATTTTGAGTCTGTAAAGTATTTTTAAGTCAATTTAGTTGATTTAGAGTTAAATAAATCACTTATTCTATTTTCTGTTTTCAGGTAATAAAAGGAAATAATTCTGGAGCTTTCGCCCGGCGAGAAGGATGTTCGCCCCGCGAACCAGAAGGTGACTGTTCCAGAGAAATTGCATCCTTTCTGTCTCGCCCCGCGAACACTTGACTCGCCTCGCGAGTAATCCAACCTTGGAAGACCAGAAGCCATCACGGCTTGCGCATGTTGAAGGTCACGTGCGTTATAGTTTGGAATCTGAAGAGTCTCGCCTCGCGAATGATATGCTCGCCTCGCGAGAAGATCAAAAATTGCAGACTGTTCGCATTATTCGCCTCGCGAAGGTGCGTTCGCCTCACGAGACAGAGGAATCCAGAAATTGTATTTAAGCGTTTTAGACATAACCGAAGAGAGGGAGTCAAGGCTAGTCAGTTTTGGCTAGTTTCTTAGCCAGTTAGTTTTTAGTTTTATCTCTTAGCTTTTGTCTTCCTTTTGTAATGGAGAACTAGTCTCCTTGATTAATCTACTGGGATTGGTTTCCATTTACATTTGAGGTTCTGTATTTCCTGTTTTATTTGCTTTTCTCTTTTCAATGCCATATTATACATTTCTGTTTGTTTAATTCAGGAGTGTATAGTGTGGTGTTGATTTATTTCGGTGATGTTATGTTCCTATAATTAATCGCGTTTGTTTAATTCGCGTGTGTTCATTCATGTTCGTTTAGTTCATGAGAGCTTAACCCCGTTTGTTTAATTCGGGAATAGGAACATATATCCGTAGTAGCGATCTCGTTTGTTAATTGTTGCTACAACCGGGAGGGGATTAGAATCTGCTTAGGGCTTGGATTTATATGAACCGATGATAGTGGGAAACCGAGAACAGTAGGTTAATCGCTTTAGTTTAATTGTCAATCTCTTAAACTGCCTGTTTTTATTGCTTTGTTTTCTTTATTTTATCTCAATCCAAAACCCCCAAAACTAACTTTTGATTTTCTGTTAATAATAACAACACCTAAGAGTCCTTGAGAGACGATACTCGAGTTGTCGCTTCCCTATCTACATTATTTTGTAAACGCTCGTTCTTTTTGGCGCGTGACAACAGCGCGGCCAAAAATTGGCGCCGTTGCCGGGGACTCTTGTTTGTTGTTATTAGCAGAAAATAATTTTATAAAAAAAAAATTTGCTGAATTAGTTTTAGCTGTTTTGTCTGGTTACAATTCCTAGTTCCTTCCCATGGATAATTATATGCAAAGTTACATGCCTAATGTTAATTATGAACCACCATGCATATATTTTCCTGATTTTTATGGTTTATCATACTGGTTGCCAAGGTTTAGTGGTCTTGCAGGTGAGAATCCGCAGGAGCATCTGAGGGAATTCCAGGCTGCTTGTTCTAAAATGCTGAGACCTGCAGGAATAACAGAAGACCACATCAAGATGGAAGCTTTCCAGTTCTCACTTGAAGACGCTGCAAGGGATTGGTTGTATTGTCTTGATGAGAATTCCATCTCAAGTTGGTTTGATTTGAAGGAAGCCTTCCTGTTTAGATACTATCCTGCCTTCAGAGCTACACCTTCCGAACCTTCCCTAGAGGATCTGTTCAAGCAATTGACTGCACAAATGGAAGAGAGCAACCAACGGTTGGCACAACAAAATCTTGAATTCCAACAGAGGATGGAGGCTGAATACCAGAAGCTGAATCTCAGAAGTTGTCCATTTTAATTGATCAAATTGTCGCCAACTCGGCTGCAATGCTAACTCCACAGTCCCTTGAAGAACATACAGAGTCACAGATAGCTATTCCTGAAAATACTTCTGATGATGATTTTGATAATGTTTCTGTTGATGAACTGTGTGTTGAATCCCCTGATTCTAATGCCTGTGCTGATTGTTATTGTTCTGGCACTGCTTTGTGTATAGACTGTTATGCAGCTTTATTCTGTTCAGGAAACATAGAAAATGAGGATCAGGAGGATCAGGAGGACATCTGCTTCCCCGTGCCTGAAGATGATGAAGAACCTTTGGAAGTAGATGATTCAATTAAATCAAATGCATGTGTTGAGAGTGATGGGGTGGATGAATTGAGTGCTGAAAGTCCAGACATTCAGACCGTTACTAATTCAGTTTCTTTTACTACATGTACTGACTGTACTGACACTAACCCGTGTGCTGTTTGTGCTGAGTTTCTTGAATCTATTTTGCAGGGTGATAGTGAGAGTGAAGCTTCCTGTTCGGCCGAAGTTCCAAATATACCATCCATTGAGCAGCCACCTTCCTCAGTTTCTTGTAATATATCTATTGACTGTACTAACTCTAACCTTTCTGTGGTGTGTCCTGAAATTTCTGCAGGTTTAACAAGTAATGAATCCGGTAGTGCAGTGGATGAAGACCTTGCAGAAGTTGAAGCAGCACCAGTAACCCCAGCTAACTGTTTGCCACCTCCCACTGTGGAACCACCATTGATGGAGTTCAAGCCTCTGGAATTTGCACCATGGCCAGTCCAAGAGGTTGAGCCCCACTTTTATTGGGAGGATTTTATTGAGAAGGATGAAAAAGAGGTCAACTGTGACCCAAGAGGAAGTGAGAAGTCCGCCGCACTTGGTGGAGTTACCATGACTGTCAAGCACCCACTTCCATATAAAGGCTGCAAGTTAGGGGACCATGGAACAAGCTTCCGTCCCTTGTTTATCACGTGGGCTTTATGCTGTAGAGCATGGGATCCGGGAGGATCACTTCGCTATTTGAGCATCCCGTGGCCCCTGTATCACAGACAGTGGGATCCTGGTGGAATCGCCCCCAATGAGTTTTCTTAACCCTTATCCTTTTTAATTTTCTTTTCTTTACTTTATTTCTGTTTTGTTTTCAATAAAGCTCCTGAATAATTTGAGAAGCTCAGGAGTTGTGTTTGAGTCTTGTGTTGGCAAGTTTATTGGATTTTATTAATTTTTGCATAGATTGATTGCATGATAGTGTTGACTGTTTTCCCCCTAGGATATGAATTTTTTTTGAAAAATGATCCCCATATGATTGAAAACTGAACTTTGAGATTTTGTTGTGATAGCATGATTTATGATAAGTTTGGGGTGATAGGAAGCACACACTAGGGATAGAATCTCTGTCAAACAATTTGCAAATAATGTCCAGGTGAGGTTTTGAGCCTCCAACATGTTTTTGACTGTGTGAAAATCACTTTTTAAGTTGCACTTTCCTGAATTTGCTTGAGTCTCTTTTTGGTTTGCATGATTATGTGGTTGCTTCAGATGATTTAGGCATTTTCTTTGTAAATAGCTACTTAGCCTAAAATAAACCATCCCTAATGCATGTTCCTTAGTTAGCCCCATTGAGCCTAATTAGCCTGTTAATTCTTGATAACCTAATGTTATAAGCCCTAAAATCTGGAAAACCATGTTAACCCGATCTTAGGATTAGGAGAGCATGGAATCTTAGAATGGGTGCAAGAAATTAAGTTTGGGGTGGCTATAAAAGTGTAATGTGTTGTTTGGGATTGGGAAAAAGAAAAAAAAATACAAAAGAAAAAAAGAAAAAAAAATAAAAAAAAATAAAAAGTGCAAAAATGCCAAAAAGGCTGTTTGAATAAAAAGGCTGTAGTCACCCAAGGCATAAAGAAAAATGAAGAAAGGAACTTGAGTTTAATTTCAAAGTGTAAAAAGTTTCATGCTCTCTTAGTTCCTAGGGTCCTCAGCCTAGTACCTTTGTATATCCTACCCTTAGCCAGGCCCCATTACAACCCATAAAAGACCTTTTGATGTTGCATGCATGTTTTCTGTGGGAATCATTTTGAGATGAAAATCAAATTTATGGGAAGTGCTTCTGAAAAGTGAAATTGAGTGAAATGTTAGCCTGACAAAAATTGAGCGATGAGTGAACACTAAATGCCCTTGTGAGGAAGGCAGTTGTTTGAATTTGGTGATCTTCCTCTTGTGTGTAACTTGGATCCCCTGCTTAGATTAATGATTGTTTGAATGATGAAATTCTCAATTGTTTAGAATAAATGAATGTGGGGATTGCTTTGTTTGAAAAGAGGGGAACATTGAAGAAAAAATATTTTGATAAATTGCTTGAAATCTGTGCGGAAGTTGATTGAATCTTTTGAGCTTGCCAGGTCTTGAGTTTTTTTTTTTTTTTTTATATTTCTGAGTTTTAGTTTGCTTGGGGACAAGCAAAGTTTAAGTTTGGGGTATTTTGATGAGCCTCTGGTTGACTGGTTTTATAACTAATAAAAACCTTGACTTTGTGCTAATTTTATATCATTTTCACCCAAAATAGACTTGATTGTCCTTAAGTACTATTTTGAGTCTGTAAAGTATTTTTAAGTCAATTTAGTTGATTTAGAGTTAAATAAATCACTTATTCTATTTTCTGTTTTCAGGTAATAAAAGGAAATAATTCTGGAGCCTTCGCCCGGCGAGAAGGATGTTCGCCCCGCGAACCAGAAGGTGACTGTTCCAGAGAAATTGCATCCTTTCTGTCTCGCCCCGCGAACACTTGACTCGCCTTGCGAGTAATCCAACCTTGGAAGACCAGAAGCCATCACGGCTTGCGCATGTTGAAGGTCACGGGCGTTATAGTTTGGAATCTGAAGAGTCTCGCCTCGCGAATGATATGCTCGCCTCGCGAGAAGATCAAAAGTTGCAGACTGTTCGCATTATTCGCCTCGCGAAGGTGCGTTCGCCTCGCGAGACAGCGGAATCCAGAAATTGTATTTAAGCATTTTAGACAGAACTGAAGAGAGGGAGTCAAGGCTAGTCAGTTTTGGCTAGTTTCTTAGCCATTTAGTTTTTAGTTTTATCTCTTAGCTTTTGTCTTCCTTTTGTAATGGAGAACTAGTCTCCTTGATTAATCTACTGGGATTGGTTTCCATTTACATTTGAGGTTCTGTATTTCCTGTTTTATTTGTTTTTCTCTTTTCAATACCATATTATACATTTCTGTTTGTTTAATTCAGGAGTGTATAGTGTGGTGTTGATTTATTTCGGTGATGTTATGTTCCTATAATTAATCGCGTTTGTTTAATTCGCGTGTGTTCATTCATGTTCGTTTAGTTCATGAGAGCTTAACCCCGTTTGTTTAATTCGGGAATAGGAACATATATCCGTAGTAGCGATTTCGTTTGTTAATTGTTGCTACAACCGGGAGGGGATTAGAATCTGCTTAGGGCTTGGATTTATATGAACCGATGATAGTGGGAAACCGAAAACAGTAGGTTAATCGCTTTAGTTTAATTGTCAGTCTCTTAAACTGCCTGTTTTTATTGCTTTGTTTTCTTTATTTTATCTCAATCCAAAACCCCCAAAACTAACTTTTGATTTTCTGTTAATAATAACAACACCTAAGAGTCCTTGAGAGACGATACTCGAGTTGTCGCTTCCCTATCTACATTATTTTGTAAACGCTCGTTCTTTTTGGTGCGTGGCGACAGCGCGGCCATTATCCATGAAATTATCCTAGTATTGCATCTTTCCCATGCTTCATATGTATTATCGTCTTCATCAGGAATTGGAATTTTTCCATTCACGAATTTGAATTTGTTCTTGGAGATCAAGGCTCGCCTAGCAGCTTTACTCCAAGTGTGATAGTTTGTTCCATCGAAATGAGGAAAAGCTAGAATCAACCCTGGATTTTCTCCAGGATGCAAGTAATAAGGGCTCAATGGATTTTGAGCAAGATCAACTGTGACAAATTGATCATCTTTTCATCATGAGAGGATTAGTTCGCCATTGTTGAACTTTGAAAGAAGGAAGAGGAGAATTGCGCAACAGAGCTGTCCAGAAGAGAGCTCTGATACCATAAAAGAGTTTTGTGGAATTCATTGTATTGATTCTTGAGTGTCAAAGTACAGCTGAAATGTTTATATACACAAGTCAAGGGAAGCAGTTTTCAACTTCCATCTAACCAACATCTTAACTCTTTCTAACTAACTTTAACTAAATAACAAATTTACATTTAATTACATTTCATTTCATTTATCATCCAATAGAGTGGATACATTGGTTGGTGAACCTGCTTCATTTTCTTTCTCTGTTTTTTCTTTCTCTCAGTAACACCCTTCTTTTCATTTTTCCCTTATTTTTGTTCTTTATAAATAAATCTAATATTTTATTTTCACTTTTCAGGATCGTGAATGATATACCTGGAGGGACAAACCCAAACCGAGGCAAATAAATGAGACCTTTTCATCTGCTTTAGTTTCACAACATTTCGTTCTCTTTTAATATATCTTTATGTGATGTTGCATCATTGCATGCATGCATGTTGTTTCTATCAATTCTTCTCATAAATGTTTTTCACAGAGAATCTTAACTCGTTTCCTGGCAAAATTCAACATGCATTACTCTCTTTAGCTTCTCGCACGTTTCAGATATGTTCCAAAAAAATTACAGAATTTCAGTTCAGGCTTGCATCACATCCTGGTGTGCCTTGTTTCAATCTATCAAATGGTCCTCTAATACATGTAATCTATCTATATTTGAAAACAATGTCCTTACTGAAGCATGTTGGAATATGGAAGATTTTATATATATATATATATATATATATATATATATATATATATATATATATATATATATATACTAGTATTTTTGCACCCGTGCAATGCACGGGTCATCAATTACTATTATTATTGATAGCATTGACATCATTAATAATTTGAATTGTGTCTCTATATGTACGAAGCTTTTTTTTCCCTTTATCCTAAATTAAGTCCGCTATGTCAAATATTTTCTTGACTTATTTCACACATTGCTTTCAATATTTCCTTCCCACCCATAATGGTGGTACTCATTCATCTCCAAGGCTTTTTATTTATAGACAGATGTGATCAGCAAAAACCATGAAACAATTTTATCGATAATTTGAGTGCAAAGAATTGAATATTATTTTTATTTTAAAATGATATTACAATACGTAATGTAAAACTATGTGTTAAGTGTTCCTCTTTGATTATTACTAATGATCAACTAATCCTCTTAAATCATGTGATGCTGGCACGTGTCACTTTATTAGAAAATCATCAATTCCCCTTATTAATTAGTATAGATATAGATTTATTATTAAAAATAAAAAAACAAAGGCAATGATGTAGCAAAAAATAGATTAGAAAATACGAATAGCTCTACCTCTGTTTATGTCAATTTAAAGATTGTCGTGTTTGACTCTCAAAACATTATACCTTTACTAGTTTGTAAATATTTTAAAACAAAAAATATATAAATTTTAGAGAAAAATAATAATAAAAAATTTCATCACTTGACATGTGACTTACACCATTGTGCTACACTAAAATCAGCATTTTTCCTTATTAATTAGTATAGATATAGATTTATTATTTAAAATAGAAAAAAGAAAGGCAATGATATAGAAAAAAATACAAAATATGAATAGATCTGCCTCTATTTATGTCAATACAGATATTAGAAAAAAAAAGTAAATTAGAAAAAAAAATAATTCAAAACTTTTTTTAAAAAATTAGAAAAGTATATAAAAACATATTTAAAAAATAGGAAAATAATAATTAGAAAAAAATATTCAAAAAATTTAGAAAAATAAAATTAATTAGAAAACAAAAATATTTTTAAAAAATCAATTATAAAAGTAAACATTTTAAAAAAACTAAATTAGAAAAAAAACTAATTCGGGAAAAAAATTAAATTTAAAAAAAAAATTATAAATATTATATGTTTAAAAAATAAATAAATAAATTTAAATAATCCAAAATAATCCACCAGCTGACAACTCCTTCTACTGTTACAGGAATGATAGAAGAAAAATTGTTAATTGATAAAGTGATATATATATATATATATATATATATATATATATATATATATATTGAATACTAAAATATATATAAATATTAAAATATAGTAATTGGTTCGGTTAAA
Source organism: Sophora flavescens (assembly GCA_030762895.1). Classification (NCBI taxonomy): domain Eukaryota; kingdom Viridiplantae; phylum Streptophyta; class Magnoliopsida; order Fabales; family Fabaceae; genus Sophora; species Sophora flavescens. The sequence continues at coordinate 231,745,796 of CM061064.1, read as the reverse complement.
AAAGAACCAAATTAATGACCATTGTGATTGGTTCAATTCTGAGCCGTAAAAAAATAAATTTTTTTAAAAAATATTATAAAGAATATATATTTAAAAAATAAATAAATAAATTTAAATAATCCAAAATAATCCACCAGTTAACAACTCCTTCTACTGTTACAAGAACAGTAGAAGAAAAGTTGTTAATTGATAAAGTGATATACATATTGAATATTAAAATATATATAAATATTAAAATATAGTAATTGGTTCGATTCCAAAATAACCGAATTAATGATCATTGGGTTTGGTTCAATTCGGAGTTGTGCACAAATTAAAAAGAAAAAAGAACCTATTTATTTGGTTGGTTTGGATTTTCAAATTCATCGAATTATTGGTTGCAGTCTTACGATCCTAAACTTTTTCGAAGAACACGATAGCTTTGCTACCTTTCCTGGCTAAAAATATTTAAAAACAAAAAAAAGTTATAAACTTAAAAAAGTCAATAACAATATCCGAACCAATTAAAATTGGTTTGATTTGATTTGATTCGAACCGAAAAATATTAAAATATATATATATAATATAAAAAATATTAAATTAAATATACATTAAAATATAAGTATATAAAAATTAAAATATTAAGAACACGACAACTCTATTTTTACTATTTGCCAATTTATGATTGGTTGACAGTGTAAAAAAACTTTACACCGTCAGTTTATACAAATAAATTCAAAAAAAAAAGTATTAGCAAAAAAAAATTATTAGGAAAAAATTTTCAAAATTAAGGAAAATGTAAAAAATAAAAATAAAAATAATAATTAAAAAAATTAATTATAAAAAAAATTTTAAAAGGAAAAATAAAAAAGTAAATTAGAGAATAATTAAAAAAAAAATAATTAGAAAAAAAAATTTTGAAAAAAATAATCAGGAAAAAAAGATTTAAAAAAATTAGAAAAAAAAATTTAATTATAAAAAATAAATAAATTAACTAGAAAAAATATATTTAAAAAATCTTTAAAAAAATTAGGAACAAATATATTTTAAAAAATTATAAAAAAATTAAATAAATAAATTTAAATAACACAAAATAATCTAGCGGTTGACAACTCTTTCTACTATTATAGGAACACTAGATGAAAATTTGTTAATTGATAAAGTGATATACATATTGAATATTAAAATATATATAAATATTAAAATATAGTAATTGATTTGGTTCCAAAATAACCGAATTAATGACCATTGGATTTGGTTCAATTCGGAGCCGTGCATAAAAAAGAAAAAAAAATGAACCAATTTAATTGGTTGGTTCGGATTTTCAAATTCATCGAATTATTGGTTCGAGTCTTACGACCCTAAACTTTTTCGAAGAACGGGGTAGCTTTGTTATCTTTCCTGGCTAAAAATATTTAAAAACAAAAAAAATTATAAACTTTAAAAAGTCAATAACAATATCCGAACCAATTAAATTCAGTTTGGTTTGATTTGGTTCGAACCGGAAAATATTAATATATATATATATATAATTTAAAAAATATTAAATTATATATACATTAAAATATAAGTATATAAAAATTAAAACATCAAGAACATGACAACTCTACTTTTACTGTTTGATAATTTATGATTGGTTGACAGTGTAAAAAAACTTTATGCTGTCAGTGTATACAACTAAATTAAAAAAAAGTATTAGCAAAAAAAAAATATTAGGGAAAAAATAAAAAAAATTAAGGAAAACGGAAAAAAAAATTAAAGCTAAAAAATTTTTGAAAAAATTTAAAATAGAAAAATAAACGTAAAAAAAAGTAAAAGAAATGAAAGATTTTTAAAAAAAGTTAAAAAAAATTATTTTTTTAAAAAAAATTACTTTTTTAAAAAAAAACTAAAAACAAAAAATCATAATACCGACATATATATGTATAGTATATCCAATTTTTATATTAATAAAGATATATGGCTAGTATAACTAAAAAATGGGGAAGGGTATATATAGTTATAAAAAAATCTAGGGTTACCCAGTTTCTCTGGTTTTGTTACTTTCTTATATATGTATATGCTTCTCCTTGCTTTTTCAAAAAATATATATAAATTCACAATATATATATTGGTGTGCCACAGGAACACAGGTGTTTGTGTTCTAATTTTATCTATTAATCCACCTATATATGAATGAAAAGTATGAATAACTAGACAGAAAACGAGAAAAAGGAAATATAATTATGATCTACCAATATCTCGGTCACGTTTTGATATATGATAAACTCTTTGATTATATTAAAGTATCTTTTAATCACTGAATTGTGAGCATTTGCATATGAAAGTTTTTGAATAAGTGCTTTTAAAAAATTAATTCAACCCAGATACTTTTTCCTCATCTAAAAACAAAAATTAGGTGTAGTGCCACTTAATATATGTTTTTTTATCAATTGAGATATGCTAATAACCTACAAAATTGCAACAAAATAAAACCGTAATAATAATTAAGAGAGAAATATATGAGGAAGATCTAAGGTCCCGATTTGACCATCGCAATCAAACTTGGGTTGATTCATGAAATTATTCCCTATTCCTAATTCAATTTATTATCAACCAGAAACCTTAATTTATTCCTATGTTTTTATCAAAAAGCAGATTCTTCCATACGTGAGACCAAGACCACTAGTGGGGATACACCTACATCCTAGTGTTGTTTCAGCAGAATGGGCCACTGCTGGGTCAGGTGGAGCATTTAACCTCTCGCGCCAGCTTCAATACTGCTACTTTGCCAGGCAATCGGACTTAAGACTCCCTGTGGCGACTATTTACTTCAACTTACAGAAGGAGCTTGCATCTAGGAGGGTGCATGTTTAGCGACTCCATTGAAGCATGCTGAAATATGGAAGATTATATATATATATATATATATATATATATATATATATATATATATATATATATATATATATATATAAAATACAATATAATATAATATAATGACTAGTATGACTAAATAATGGGGAAAGGTATATATGGCTAGTTCTAAAGCAATCTAGGGTTGCCGAATTTCTTTGGGTTTTTTTTTTCTTTCTTCTATATGTATATGCTTCTCCTCCATATACTTCTTGGTTTTTCAAAATATATATAAATTCACGATTTATATATTGGTGTGCTGCAGGTACACAAGTGTTTGCGTTCTGATTTTATCTATTATTAATCTACCTATATGAATGAAAAATATGAATAACAAAACAGAAAACGAGATAAAGGAACTATAAGATCTACGAATATCTTAGTCACATGATACCGACAATCTTTTAAACTAAGATCATAGTCTATATATTTAACTTAATTGAGGAGGTTATTAGACATAAGATTTAAACAAATTTCTTAATGGGCTGTAAGTCTTTTAAATAAAGATGGTATATTTCTTAATTGATATAAAAATCCTATTTTATTTAAAAAAGTCAAGAAAATTAATGATGATAGAATGTGGATAAAATAAAATATATTTATGATGCGAAGAATTGAAACATAGGCAAAAGAATAAGATATACAACATTTAATGTTAAATTTTAATTTAATAATATGTGGATTAGCATTAATTGGTGATTAAATTATTAATATATCAGTTATAAAATTATTTCTTAATTACGTAACCAATTGGTAAAATTGTTGTTGGGTATTTACTAAGAGTGACCCTATGATGGGCTGGGCCATTCTAATGTTAACCCGTTGAGAGGTCCATACTCTCTGCTGGTAGGTTAAAAGGATTGCCTCCCCATTAGGCATTCCATACAGACAGACACACACACTGAACCAACCAGAGAGAGAGAAGCAACCCTCTCACAATCTGATCTACTGTGATGGATTCTGCGATGCTCCAAGGTAAGAAATTCTTCTCCTCTCCTTTGATTAACATGCCTAATATGCTATAATTTGTATCTGTATGATGTTCTAAACAAATTAGAATTATAGGTTTTTCTTTCAATTGGTATCAGAGCCAAATAGATACATATTATAGCTATTGCAGAATTGGATCAAGAACAACTTTGTACAAATTCGTGGGTTTTACTTTTCTGAAGTTCTTGAATCAATTCCCGCATGTTATTCGAGTAACATACTCGAAAATCGTTGGATTTTATCAAATAAAACGTAAGAAATCGATGCTTCGCCCCGCGAGTGTATGCTCGCCTCGCGATTCTGGGCATCAGCATCTGTTGGAATTCCAGATTCGCCTCGCGAGATACCTCTCGCCTCGCGAATCATTTTATATAGTTAAATCCGAAAATATATTGTATTTTTAATACTGTACTCTAAGGTTTTGGTCTAAAATTTTGTGATTGTTCCCTACCTTTTTGTGACACTTTGATATGTTATACTCTCCTTGATCATGTGTCATATAGATGGAATTAATTTTAGAGCCTTATGTGAATTAAGTTGTGTGTTCTATGCTACATTTGTTATACAATATAATTTTTCTAATGTATAATTGTAGCATGACTATTGATATTTTGTATAGTTATGAACTCACCTATCGTGGGTATAATTATACAAAATTTGTGTTGTTAAATAATTAATTATTCTAATGTGTTATATTTGTATTATATTAATAATAATTATACCTATCGATCTGTACTATTATTAATGTAATTCGTTATTATACATCGTACTATTGTCTCAAGCTTATGTCAATTATGGTTTTCTAGTACCCTATCGGTATTAGAAATTTTGGTGATGTAAGTTTTGTACATTTTATTATTCTTCTTGTTATATTTCTTATTTATTATGATTCGGGACCCTTAGGCGGAATTATAATGAATAAGAAATTTGTATTATGGGCAAGATTGGCTGAACACATATGGAATCATATTACCTTTCAATTCTTAATGATTCCTTATTCTTTGTTTTATGTCAGCCTCCTTCCCAAATTCTATCAAAACTCTAAATGGGACAAACTATGAGGACTGGAAAGAGTCTCTAGATCTTTACTTAACCATTGCTGACTTGGATCTGGCCTTGAGGGAAGACAAGCCAGCAGCTCTCACAAATGAGTCTACTGCAGCACAGAGGATTGCTTATGAGAAATGGGAACACTCTAATAGAGTGTGCCTGAAAGTGATGAAGTATACTATGGAAAAATCCATCAGGCAGAGTATCATAGAGACCGATAATGCTAAGGAATATCAGAAAGATGTTGGGGAGAAATTTATGACTTTTGAGAAGGCTCAGAAAAGTCAGTATCTTTCCTTGTTTGACAAGACCAAATATGATGGGGTCAGTGGTGTGCGTGAGCATATCATGAAGCTGATGCACTATTACAACAAACTGAAATCTCTTAAAGTTGAAATTGGCGAAAGTACTTTAATCTACCGGGTTCTTGAATCTCTTCCTTCACAATTCGATGTTATGAAGACCTCTTACAATACACAGAAGGCTGAATGGACAGTGGGCGAGATGATTGCCATTGTTACACAAGAAGAAGAGTCCATTAAAAAGGGTAAATCACACAGTGCTCATTTTGCTGCATCTGATCCGAATCAAACTTCTAAGTCAGGTTCAAGATTTGTGAAGAAAGATCAAAAGGGAAAGAAGAAAAATGCAAAGCAGCATCTGCAGGCTAAGAAAAGTTTCTTCAAGGGTAACTGCAAGTATTGTAAGAAGTATGGCCACAAGGTAGATGATTGCTATTTCTTGAAAAAGAAACAAGAGAAGCAAGGTATATTCCTGGCTTTAACATGCTTTGAATCCAATGTCATTGATGTTCCTCCAAATACTTGGTGGTTAGATTCAGGTGCAACCATTCATGTTGTGAATTCCTTGCAGGGTTCACAAGCCTTGAGGAAACCAAGTGATGCTTGAGTCTAAAATTATTATGGGAGATGGAGCTGGAGTTTCATTATTGACATTGGAATTGTTTCTTTACTTTTGCCTTCGGACATAATTTGCTTTTAAGAGATGTTTGTGTATGCACCTTCTATGAGAAGGAACTTGATTTCTGTTTCTGCTTTGGATAAATGTGGTTACACCTTTAAGTTTGGTAGTGGAAAATTGATTGTTTGTTCAGATTCTATTTCCGTTGGTTCAGGGGTTTTACGTGATGGCCTTTATATGTTAAATCTACATGACATGTCCATCAATTCTGCTGTTGGAAACAAACGTAGTAGGATTAATGAACATTCTTCTATGTTATGGCATCGACGTTTGGGGCATATTTCTAGGCCCCGCATTGAGAGGCTAGTCAAGGAAGGTATTCTCCATGATCTAGACTTCTCTGATTTTGATACATGTATTGATTGCATCAAGGGCAAATTTACTGCCAAGGTTAGGAATAAAGCAGCAAATAGGTGTGATGATGTGCTATAGTTGATTCACACCGACCTGTGTGGACCTATTACACCCACTGCCATGGGTGGATATGGGTATTTCATTACCTTTATAGATGACTTCTCGAGATATGGATGGATAGATCTCCTTCAAGAAAATTCTAGTTCCCTAGATGCTTTCAAATCTTTTAAGGTCTTTGTTGAGTTGGAAACAGTAGGAAGATAAAATGTGTAAGATCCGACAGAGGTGGAGAATTCTATGGTAGATATAATGAGACGGGTAGAAACCCGGGACCTTTTGCCGATTTCTTGAGGAATGCGGTATTGAAGCTCAATACACTATGCCTGGTACTCCCGAGCAAAATGGAGTTGCAGAGAGGCGTAACCGCACACTTATGGATATGGTAAGATGTATGTTGAGCCATTCATCATTGCCGGACTTTCTTTGGGGAGATGCCTTAAAAACTGCTGTCTACATTCTAAATCAAGTACCCAAAGCAAGTCTGTACCAAAAACTCCATATGAGCTCATGATTGGAAAGAAGCCGAGTTTGAAACATTTTCATGTATGGGGTTGTAAGGCGAAGTTAGACCTTATAATCCTCGGTCTAAAAAACTTGATCTTAAGACTGTTAGTGGTTTCTTTATTGGCTATTATGTGGGTTCCAGAGGGTAGCGATTCTATTGTCCATCTCATTCTATGCGAGTCGTCGAATCCGATCGAGCGATTTTCCTTGAGGATGACTTGGATAGTGGGAGTGATATACCACGACCGGTTACTCTTAGAGAAGATCGCACCATTGTTCCCTGTGCCAGCTGTTCCTTTTCCTACGAAGTTATGATTCCAACTAATTATGATGATCGGAATCTTCAACATGAAGATGGTGTGGCAGCACCACTAGTAGATGAACAAGAACATGATCTTATTGTTGATGAAGTTCCACCGAGACGATCTCAAAGAGTGCGCAGACCTTCCATACCGATGATTATGTTGTATATCTTCGAGGAACATGAGTTTGGCCTCAATGATGATGATGATCCTATTACCTTTAAGGAGGCAATTTCTAGCTCTCATGCTTCGATTGGCTGAATGCTATGCATGATGAGTTGTCTTCTATGTCTCATAATGGTGTTTGGAGTCTAGAGGAATTACCAGGTTGGTTGTAAACCCGTTGGATGCAAATGGGTTTTCAAAACCAAACGTACTCCGGATGGTAAAGTTGAAAGGTACAAAGCCGACTAGTAGCTAAAGGCTATAACCAAAGAGAAGGCATTGACTATAAGGAGACTTTCTCACCGATCTCTACAAAAGATGCATTTCGAGTTGTCATGGCTTTGGTAGCTCATTTTGATCTAGAACTCCACCGGATGGATGTGAAGACGGCTTTTCTGAATGGAGACCTTCATCAAGATGTTTACATGGTTCACTGAAGGTTTTACTTGAAGCAGGCAAAGAGCACTTGGTTTGCAAGCTGAATAAGTCTATTTATGGACTGAAACAGGCCTCCAGACAATGGTATTTGAAGTTTGATCAGGTTGTCACTTCTCTTGGCTTCAAAGAAAATGCCTCAGATCAGTGCGTTTACTTGAAGGCTTGTGAGGGTGAGTTCATCATTCTCGTTCTATATGTTGATGATATACTTCTTGCTAGCATTGTGTTAAAATTAAATACCGAGACAAAACTTATGTTGAGTAGCCACTTTGATATGAAAGACCTTGGTGATGCTTCTGTTGTTTTAGGCATCCAGATTTATCGTGATAGGTCACGTGGTGTTATTGGATTGTCTCAAAAAGGATATATTGAAAAGGTCCTCAAAAGGTTTAATATGCATTCTTGCTCCCCATGTGCTGCACCTGTTCAAAAGGGTGAGGAAAAATTCTCTAAATCTCAATGTCCTCAAAATGATGTAGAAATAAATGAAATGGAAAAAGTCCCATATGCTTCCACTGTTGGCAGTTTAATGTATGCTCAAGTTTGTACTCGTCCCGACATTGCTTTTGCTGTAAATGCTTTAGGGAGATACTTGAGCAACCCAGGTTTGGGTCATTGGAAAGCCGTAAAAAAGGTCATGAGATATTTACAGGGAACCAAAGATTATATGTTGACCTATAAGAAGTCTGATCAACTTCAGGTCACTGGTTATTCTGATTCTGATTTCGCAGGTTGCCCTGACAACCGAAAATCTACTTCTGGCTTTATCTTTATGATGGCAGGAGGAGCTATTTCTTGGAAAAGCGTCAAACAGACGCTTACAGCTACTTCTACCATGGAAGCAGAGTATGTTGCTTGCTATGAGGCTACTTGTCAAGCCATGTGGCTGAAAAATTTAATTTATGGCTTTCATATTGTTGAAAGCATATCTAGGCCACTTGTGATATATTGTGACAATACTGCTGCTGTGAACTTCTCTCATAACAATAGAAGCTCTTCTCGCACTAAGCATTTTGATGTGAAATATTTGTTCGTTAGAGAGAAGATTCAGGAGTTTCAGACTCGTATTGAGCATATTGATACAGGAAACATGCTTGCGGATCCACTAACCAAAGGCTTAACTGTTGGAATATTCCGGAATCATGTAATTCATATGGGCTTAGTTAAGTCTTTTGATGTATTGGATAGTGGGAGTCTGAAACCATTATTTGCCCATTATCGTTTTTATGAGATATGTAAATTGACGTCATTCTTGTTTTCATATCTCTTATAGCATTTTAAGATGATTGGACCATTCTTAAATTGCATATTTCTCTTTATTAATTATATGCAATTTTATATTCATCATTCTTCATGTGAGATATGAGTCTTTAGCATGTATGATTTACTTCCCTATCGGATACTATTTCTGCATTGTTAAAGCTTATATTTCTTATACTGTTGGTTAACGTGTGCTTTGATCGTAACTGGTATTTCCTTTTAATAATTGATTAATGCTATCCAAGTGGGAGAATTGTTAAATTTTAATTTAATAATATGTGGATTAGCATTAATTGGTGATTAAATTATTAATATATCAGTTATAAAATTATTTCTTAATTACGTAACCAATTGGTAAAATTGTTGTTGGGTATTTACTAAGAGTGACCCTATGATGGGCTGGGCCATTCTAATGTTAACCCGTTGAGAGGTCCCTACTCTCTGCTGGTAGGTTAAAAGGATTGCCTCCCCATTAGGCATTCCATACAGACAGACACACACACTGAACCAACCAGAAAGAGAGAAGCAACCCTCTCACAATCTGATCTACTGTGATGGATTCTGCGATGCTCCAAGGTAAGAAATTCTTCTCCTCTCCTTTGATTAACATGCCTAATATGCTATAATTTGTATCTGTATGATGTTCTAAACAAATTAGAATTATAGGTTTTTCTTTCATTTAATTGATATAAAGACTTTGGTGAAGTCATCAGCACAATTTTTTTTAACAATCAGAAATGAAAAACAACACAACAGAAACAAAATAAAAACAAAAGAACTTAAGGTCTAAGCTTAACAATTCTCATAGCATCAGCTAACGAAACAAGAAATAGCTGATGAGGGCAAGAAACCCAAGTGATGAAAGCTTGGTAAGAAGATACTCCATGTTTAGCTAGCCAATCTGCACACATTTTCTTCCCTCAAAACATGCTGAAACTGTAAATTCCAAGAGTTCTGACACAAAGATCCTAATGTGATTAACTAAAAAGGAGCATGCAGAGGGTAGCAGTGAATTCCATCCTTAACCAAATCTATAGCAGATTGTGAGTCAGAATCACAAATAATATTGTGATATCCTGTATTCCAAGCTAACTATAGGCCCTTATCAATAGCTATAAGTTATGCATTCAAATTGTTGGAAATGTCACAAGAACCCGAGAAACCAATAAATCATTCCCCTTGCATGCTCTTAATGAGACCTCCAAATTAAACATGATCTACCAGGATTGCCAAAACTACTATCATCCACATTCAAGCGCGCATTTGGTTCTCTCTATGAAAATTTGTAGCTTTACAACTTCTCTGATTCTTGGTTTTTAGCACTTTTTTTTTGGACGTTTTAATTAATTTTTCTCCACACAACTCTCAACTATTTGTGAATTTTTAAGCAGGTTTCTGAACTAAAAGATGAAACTGAACTTACCATGGGGAAATTGACTGATTGTCTTATTTGACGGGCAGTAAGGAACTACTTGAAGGTTACTGATGATGCCTTGACCTTGGATACGCGTGCATTACAATAGGTAACGAAAATGACTTGAATTGATGATCAAGACTCAAAAAAGAGAGATTTTGAGCTTGATTTCATAACTTTTGAACTCTGTGTTGTTGAAATCGAGTTATGAATTTTGAACTCTCAAATACCTAAAAGGAGGATTATAAATTTCTTATTCAATCCCTAGATCGATACTTACTATATTCCTTTCGGGTGTCTGGATGTTTTGAGGGGAGTGAATAATTATTCGATACAAATTTAATTGGGCTTGGGCCTAGCTTAGAGGGTTATAATCCGCCTTGACAACAAAAAAGTTATCACAAGCTATAACTAATTGCAACATTTTTTTGACAACACTAATTGCAACTTTGGTCCAATCATTAAGTTATAAGCTATATGCTTAACTTAATTAAGAATGTTAGACATATGAGATTTGAATAAAATTTTTAATGGGCTTTAAACCTGTTAGAAAAGAGGATGGGTTTTTTAATTAATTAATGAAATATCATATTTTTTAAAAAGAAAAAGGAAAAAAAAAGATAAACAATGATAGACTTTAGAGAATAAACCCAAGAGTGTTTGGATGAGATGTCATATGTTACTGTCAGCTTAATCGGTGGTCTCGAGTTCGAATTCGAATTTTGGGAATGCAGCAATGTTAAAACTCTTGAAGGAGAGTTTTGTCGTCTTTATGATCCTACATACTCGACTCGATGGATTAATCTTTACGATTGCACGTAGAAGAAATCCTGAAGAAAAAAATAGAGAATAAAAACATGCATATGACGCTGAGAGTTGGACGACAAGCAAAAGGTCATGATAAACAACAAGTAACCTAAAAAGATTTTGGTGAAGTAAAACACATTTGGTTCTCTATATATATATATCAAAATGACAATTTTTTGTAATATGTTAACAATTTGGATTATTGATTGATTAATAAAAAAACTAAAAAAATAAATAAATCAATAGCCGATAATTGTGACACCCCTTCTTGGGTCATCACATAGTAACTCGTTGCGGAAAATAAAACTTTAATTATGTTGGTTACTTTCGGAAAATAAGATTTTCTAATACTTTTCTTAATACAAAAATGGTGATAAATTTTTTTTCGTATTTACTTTGACATACAACAACATAGTCAAACATAGACATATATATATATATATATATATATATATATATATATATAATATATATATATATATATATATATATATATATAGAGAGAGAGAGAGAGAGAGACACACACACACACACACATATGAATCATCAGTTTATACAGAAGACCTTTATCAGTATAGGTCATATACAAAAGTACCAAGTAAAGAAAATAAAGCATATAAACTATATAGTGGCCAGTCTAGAACCATCTAACAAAAATAATGGCTCTCTATAGTCAGAAATAGACCGTCGAAGTCACTATCCCCAAAAAAGAATTCTAACTACAGCTGGTCGACAACTAGTGATAACCATTGGGGAGATCGAGATGATCACCCCCACCCTCTGCAGGAGTATCCAGTGAAAATACTGCTGCCTCTGGTCCCTCGTCGGGAGAATCATCATCAACGTCACTGAGAGGATGGTACTTTGGCTCCTCCTCAACGATCTCCTCAGGGTCCTCCTCCTCGAACCTCGGATCCAAAACAACCTCTAAAGGAGGTGAATCTGGTGCTGCTGCCTGCAAGGGCTGTGCCAGTGGAGGATGAACCTCTAGCTCCCCTTGATCAACCATGTGCTGCAGAAAGAACCATGCTGGTGGTAGTGATACCTCAATCGTCTCTACAAGATGAGTCCGTCTCTGAGGTCCTGTAGCTAGTGTACCGACAACCTCTCGAATGGGGCCCGTGTACGTAGCATTGTGTGCCCCTGGGTTAATAACCCACGTGCCAACGTCCTCAGTGTTCTCAAACGTGAGGGAACGGATCCTTGAATGCGCCAGAGACATCTTCGGGTCCATCTATACTCAGATAGAAATATACGTCATACAGAAGAGGAGCCAACAATAAAATGCACAAGGGTGAGAACCAATATATGGATTTTAAAATGATAACTACATGCGCGACACACAAAACATCATATAACATGTATAGTTATATCAACGTAGATGTTCAAAAATAAAAAAATAGTTTATCAAAGGGTTTAATACCCGACAGTCATCATCATTTTTAAAACAAATGCACGACACTTCAATATTTCGTCATCTAAAATTTGTACTTAATCTCCGGAGATATCCCAACGTCGTGTATGAGTTGATCAGGATTGCCAAAGAAGGCATATCTTTTAACCATAGCACACTGTCCAAAACTAGGCACAGTGATAACATCTTAAATGGTTTGTCATTGTCTTTTAAGGCCCTATGATACGTTATAACATGAATACCTATCAAGGTACCTTGCATAAAACCTTAGGCACGTTTGCCGAATAATGCATGTAAGACATTTTGTTTTCGTTACTTTTCTTCGTGTTCATTCTTTCCTTATCGAAACTCAAAAGCTCACGACCATCTCAATTTTCAAACCTTTAAGTTCATCTTTCAATTTCAACAATAGGACTCCAAGTCCGAATGTGCAAATCACGAAGATCTAGACCGATGCACCGGTCTTAGATTCGTAGATTTTAGTGTACAAAAATCAACATAACTTTTATAGTCCACATCATTCACATCTTCACCTTTGAGACATATAGTGCACATCATAGAACACTAGAATCCCGACGTCTCGGCCACTAGGTCCGTATTTCTATTTTAAAATCATTTTCAATCTGTGAAACACAAATCCAAAACAAAACTCCACAACTTATCCAAGTTGTTGGAATAAATTCCGTTGAGTAAAACTAATTTACAAAATCCTTTTATGTTGGAAATTCGTTTATAAAATCATCAAATTACTTAAAAACTTATTTTCTTCTAAAAATCTTTATTTGAAACTTTTGTTCAAAGAAAATATCATTTTGATACTAATTCTCTGTTTTAACACATATTGTTGTTTTTAAGAATACTTTCCGTAAATATTTTCAGAATTATCCGTCACTTGACATTTTAAAAACGTTTTAAGTCAAAATTTGACTTTTCTAGTAAAATAATTTTCTCCACGCTCTAATTAAATTATTTTTAAAACTTATTTTTTTATAATAACATTTTCTAATATTTTGTAATTTCTTACGTAAAAATTAGTAATACTAAAATATTTTCACGGTTACGCCGCACTGTGACTCATATTCCACTCTTACGCCGTTTAATCATTAAAATTATAGTATTTTCAACTATTCCACATTTTTGACCAATCAAATCATTAAGTAATATTATATTACTACCTTCCACCAATTAAAATTCATTATTGCTTATAAAGCTTTTTAACACTTTTATCCTCGTAATTAATTGAGCATTGACCACTGTCAGACTTTTCAATACACAACCAACATCAATAATAATTTCATGTCAATACTATAGCAATTAACACAGTTTATGACATGCATTAAAATGCTATAACAATTAACTGTAGATAATTTTAAAGCAGATAAATTTAACTACGTAAAATAATTTAAACTAACACGAACACACCCAAATAAATTATACAGACCACATACTAATAGCATATAGCTATCGGAAAAACCCCTCAGGTACTCCCCTTACCTCTTGAAGATTTTTCCTTCCGAATTAAAATTCTGTTAAACGTCCGGTTTCCATAAACTCGTACACGATTGACACCAAAATCACCCTTCAACAAACCACAACCAAATCATCAATCAACAAACAATTATATACACTTATTCCTACATGAGGGTTTCGACCATGAGGTGTTTATATGGCTAAAAATTTTAAAAATTCTTGAGCTCTTGGATTAGTGATTCTTAATCACTTGAAACACTAAATCAATGATAGAAACACAAAGATTGAAATAAAATATTTCAATCTATCAAGAACACAATTTCGGCCTTCATAAAAAAATGGTTAGAGATGTTATTTTGATTCAAAATTTTAGATTCAATACATACATGAATCCATCAAGTATGACTTTCCAAAAAAATGAACAAAGTTCCTCCACCCACACTAATTAGCTTTCAGCCTTGAGAGGATAAATGGGAAATAAATTTTTGCTTGATGCATACTCTTGGATTATAAACATAGAGCTGATATCAAGATTATATAAATTGGTTTTATGATCATAGGATTTTTCTATGATTTTTTATAGATTTTTGAAGTTGAAAACCCTAAAATGGAAAATGATGATCATGGCCTTGGATCATAAAATTAATTGAAGAACATAGAGATGATTAGATATATGAGCAAGGTATACCTCTTGAAGATTAAAATATGGCAAGAAATGGATCAAGTTTTTCACAATGTTACCAATGGAGTTCTTAAGAAAAAAGAGAGAAATGGAAGATGAAGATTTGATGAAGTGTGAAAATGATAGAAAATGGCCTAAGGGTGTGGCTATGGTCGTGGGAATTGGGGGGCAAAAGGGTCAAAGTGAGAAAATTTTAGGGACAAAGAAGTAATCTCTTTAATGGCAATTTTGTTATATAAAACTAACTTAAGGGCATAATAGACATTTCACTTCAAATGCCATCATGACAAAGGTGAGTCACACTTATGACTCACCTATGTGAGTCATCCTTGAATGACATTGTCTTTATATATTAGCGGGTCCCGACAATCCCGTTTTCAGCTTCGTCGTTTGCCCGGTTTAATATTACGCCCGAATGATATATATTATATCACTTTTTAAGTGAAAATTTTCAAAATAGCCTAAGTCATTGAGAACTCCATAAAAACCCTAAGTATTTCGTTCACGAGTCAATATTAGGTCTTCTGAGCAGTAAAATTTTACTGTCCGTAAAACGCAGACCGGTTTTCGTCTGAATTTTCGACTCAAAATTTAATCGTAACATTCTACGGTAAAGTAGAGTATGGATATGATATTGGTTTATCCAAAATCATTTTCTAAATCTTAGAATAAAAATATAAACATTTATGTCTATTTTACCGATATTAAAACAGTGAAAAATCGGGTGTTACATTACGTCCCCACTAAAAAAAAATTCGTCCTCGAAATTACGCACCTATAAAAAGATCATGATATTGTGATCTCATTTTGTCCTCAACTTCCCACGTTGATTCTCCAGTTGTATCATCCCAAATAACCTTGACCAAGGAAATTTGTTTACCCCTGAGCTGCTTAATCATCTTATCTGCAATTCGTACAAGTGAAGTCTCATAAGACAAGTTTTCTTTTAATTGTACAATATCAGGTTCGATTAAGTGAGATGGATCAGGAATATATTTCCTCAATTGCGAAACATGGAAAACATCATGAAGATTTGAAAGAAATGGTGGTAAAGAAATTTTATAGGCTATTGGACCCACACGACGAAGAATTTGGTAAGGTCCAATAAATTTAGGGGGTGAGTTTTCGGGATTTAATTACCCTGCCAACCCCAGTCGTAGGCGTGACTCTAAAAAACACATGATCACCTTCCTCAAACTCAAGAGGTCGTCACCTTTTGTCCGCATAACTTTTCTGTCAACTTTGAGTTGTCCGCATTTTCTCCTGAATCATCTTCACCTTTTCTGTTGTCTGTTGCACGATATCTGGTCCTAACAATAGACTTTCACCATCTTGGTACCAACATAAAGGTGTTCTACACCGTCGACCATATAAAGCTTCATAGGGTGCCATTCCTATACTCCAGTGGAAATTGTTATTGTAGATGAATTCTATCAACGGTAGAAATTCATCCCAACTTCCGGTATGTTCAAACACACAAGCTCTCAACAAGTCTTCCAGTGACTGGAGTGTCCTCTCTGATTGTCCATCTGTTTGTGGATGATAAGCCGAACTCAATCTGAGTTTCGTTCCAAGCGACTATTGTAAACTTTGCCAAAACCTTGACGTAAATCTCGGATCACGATCCGAAATAATACTCAAAGGTACACCATGTAATCTGACAATTTCTCCAATATATAACTGAGTTAACCTATCCATTGAATACTTTATGTTAATGGACAAAAAGTGAGCCGACTTGGTCAGTCGATCAATTATTACCCATATGGCATCATGTCCCTTTCGAGTTCTTGGCAAACTTGTTACAAAATTGATAACTCTTAGAAATGAGAGTTATTTATACTTTTTAGGTTTGAATATTTCAAATCTAAGAGTGTTTTAGTGTCTTAATTGTGTGATTTTATTTTAGTTTAGGATTATAAGTTGCAAATGTGTTGTTTTCTATTTTTAGGATGTTTAGTTCAGTTTTAGTGTGACTTATAAGGATGTTTGATTTTGAAGGGATTTACAAAGAAATGCTGGAAGAAATGCTCCAGGATGCTGTAGCAACTAGATACAAGTTTCATCGCAGAAAAATGCCATTGGTACTCATTTTCTCTCTCCTAACGTGGTCCCATGTGCAGGACCTGCATTATTGCATCAGAAAAGGACAAAGCAGTGGTCCCTGCCAAAATATTTTGGATATTCCTTTTTATTTGGTTGGGCCCTTATGTTTAATGCAAAAAAGGAAAAATTTGAGCCCATTAGAGGAGAGAGAAGGGGGACAAGTCTACAAGGAAAACCCTATTAAGGACACACCCATTTTGGTCACTACTCAGCCGTCATTTTTCATTCATCATCTTCTACCTCTCATTTTTATCTTCTTCTACCCCATTCTTCTTCTTCTTCTTCTTCTTCTTCTTCTTACCATTTTTTTTCCTCCATTGTAGTTCTTTTTCTTGTTTTAGCTTTAATGGTTTTATTTTACATTTACTTTTCTTTTGTTGTTTGTAAGCTCACTATGAGCTAAATTTCTCAAGTTAGGGTACTATGAACTTGTAACAGATTTATGGGTTGATTTATGTGAATGTTTGCTTTGCATTTTCTATTAAGTTGTTCTTCATTTTATTTCTAGTTGAGTTTGGCCATCTTTGATGGAATACAAGCTTGTTGAGCTTGGAAAAGTTTAGCAAGTGGAAATGCTTAATAGATAATGATTAATTTGGTTAATTGGAAATTTAATTGAAGTTGGTTGCAATAGGAATATTCTTCCAAGTCCTTAGGTTAACTGGACGTGCTTAACCTAGAGCTGAGTGGAATTAATTTGAGCTTAGGAATAAGGAACATTTAATGAAACTCGGTATTTTACTGCTGGAAAGCAAATCTTATTTCCTAGACCAAATGCTGTAGCATCGTGAAGCATAAATTGCCTTGTATTTGAAGTTACAAGGAATTAGTATCTCTAGCTGATTTTATCCTTCTGATTTCTTCACATCTATTTACTTTTACGCCTTCATTACCTTGTCACTATTTTATTTTAATTACAATCATCAATCACTCCTTATTTTGGTTACTTGATTTCTTAAGATTTTTGGTAAATAGAATATTGATTGGGAAAACTATGATTATAATCCATTCTAATCCTCGTGGGAACGATCTCTACTCACTCTTTATTACTTGTTATGATTGTGTATACTTGCACATTGCACTTTTGATTGCAACAAGTTTTTGGCACCGTTGTCTGGGATTAGCAATGGTGTTATTTTCACTGTTTTTAGATTGATATTTTAGTTGACTTTAGAATCTGGATTATTGGTATATTGTGTTCAGTATCAAGTACCTTACTTTGCCTAAAATTGGAAACTTAGTTCATTGCATTATCAGCCCAACTGGCCTCAATTACTTACATGGTAAAGAACCTCACCACTGCAAGCACTGCAACAACTCAACCAATGATGATACAACATGTTATGCCTGAGCCTCCTATGGCACAAGTTAATTCCATTTCTTGTGTCTGCTGTGAGGGAGGACATTTATTTGAAGAGTGCCCGAGCAACCCAGTTTCTGTGAACTATATGGGGAATAACGCTTGGGGCAACAATCCTTATTCTAATTCATACAATCCAGGATTTCTACCTCAAGGTCAGCAAGCTCAATATTATGGCCAAGAACCTCGGCAAAGTCAGTCAACAATCCAAGAAACATCACTTGAAGCTGTACTTAAAGCCTTCATGACAGAAAAGAAAGCTCACCTTCAGAGTCAGGATGCAGCAATGAGGAATCTAGAAAATCAGATTGAACAGTTGGCTACAGCACTGAGCTCAAGACAGGCTGGCACAATGCCTAGCACCACAGAAACACCTAATCCTAATGGAAAGGAGCACTGCAAGGCAATAATCCCCGAAAATGGGAAAGAAGTCCTTACTTCAGCAAAGCAGAAGGGAGATACATGTTCTGATAGAGCTAAAAGCAAGGTCCATAATGAAGAATCTGAGTTTAAAAAGACTGATGTAGTTGTTGCAGAATCTTCTGAACATGCTGCAACAAAGAAAACTCAGCATAAAATTTATGCAAAAACTTCTGCAAAATCTACAGAAAAGTCTTTGCCCAAATTTGTACCAGAGAGGCCCTCATCAACTTTCCCCCGAATATTGAAGAGGCGGCTCAAACATATGAGGAGTAAGATGAGGTGGCCATTACCAAAGAGGTCAAAGGTTCGGGAAAGAAAACATTCAGGCAAATGGCTCAATCTGCTTAAAGGATGAGCAACTTTTGTCTGGCCCAGCTGTGAAGAATTTCTGCAATCAAATGCTGCAACATGCGACAACATCAGAACAAGGGATGTTTTCTCTTTTACCCTTTTGCTATTTTGGAAGTTTCTATTCTGTTTGATGTTGCAATCTTCTTTGTAGTACTATATTTTATGTTCTGTTTGACAGTGGTTGTCTGCTTGCTGTTTTAATTTGTTTGTCTCTGATTGGACCACAAATCATTAATGAACAACCCCATTCAGGGGCATCTTTTGAACATTAAATCAAGTTGTTTGGACCACAACCTTAATTTCTGAACCTTTGACATGACTGTTGAACTTTTTAGCTGTTTGGATTGACTGAAATTGTTTGAGGCTTAAACATATGTTGCAGCATTTTGATATAACCTGTGAGATTTTGAGCCTCAATAGTTTTATTTGATTGTGAGTTCCATTCATGTGCTTTCTTTGTAAAGTTTGACTTGCTTCTTGCTTGTTTGAACATATCACTGCTGCACACATTTTTTGCTTGAGACATGTTTGATTGTTTCAAATGCTAGTTTTAGCCTAAATAGGCCCTTTGAATTTAACTTTGTGCGTGAGCCCTTTGAGCTTGAGTCCCTTATTCTGTTACTAGCCACATTACAAGCACTATAACTTGAAAAACAAAAGGTTGTCCTTACTAGGTGGAGTTTAGGGTTTGCCTTTCTTGAATACATGGTTGTAACATAAGTTTGGGGGTGGCTTAAGGACAAGCACCATTCTAATTTTGGGGGTGGCTTGAGGACAAGCACCATTTTTAGTTTGGGGGTGCTATACAGTAAAGTGGTGTATTGTAAATGACTGAGTTTTGCTGTTTTATTTACAGAAATTATGTTTTAAAAAAAACATAAAGAAAAGAAAAGAAAAGAGAACATGAATAGGACAAAGCCTTCAAATGTGAAAAATGTTCTTTGTTTAAAAAAAAAGAAAGAAAAGAAAAGAAAGTTAATAAGGAAAGGAATGAAAGGATAAAAAAAAAAGAGTACCCCATCCTTGGTACTGAGATTTTTGTGGTGGTTTATGGAAATCATTTGGCGTGGAACACATTGTAGGGAAAACATTTCTGAACTCCACCTAGTGTTAGTCATTTCCCAAAACTATATCCTTCCCTG
This sequence comes from Sophora flavescens, assembly GCA_030762895.1. Classification (NCBI taxonomy): domain Eukaryota; kingdom Viridiplantae; phylum Streptophyta; class Magnoliopsida; order Fabales; family Fabaceae; genus Sophora; species Sophora flavescens. The sequence goes on along the minus strand of CM061064.1, from coordinate 231,725,652 downwards.
ACCTAAGCCCCATTACAACCCAATAAAAGTCCTCTAGCAGTGTAAAGCTTTGATTTTGTTCTAGTGAGTTTAGAAGCTTGTCAAGCTTATCATAGGATTGCATGTGGTTGATGATTGAGTGAATCCATTTACTTTTGTGAGTGAGGAAGAACACACTATTCTGAGTGCATACTGTTGTAGCATGTTGTTCTGGGCTGAAAATGATTGATGTCATGAAAATCTGCTGACTTGTGATGCATGAATGTTGAGAAAATAAGAGGTTTGGTTTTTGGTGCATGATGTTGCTTTGATAAAAAAAGATTTATTGTCTATCAGTCTTGTGTGCATGTTAGGACTTTGTTGATTTTTGTGTTTTTCTTATGTTGTGTCTTTCTTTCTATTGCTTGAGGACAAGCAATGATTCAAGATTGGGGATATGATAACTCTTAGAAATGAGAGTTATTTATACTTTTTAGGCTTGAATATTGCAAATCTAAGAGTGTTTTAGTGTCTTAATTGTGTGATTATATTTTAGTTTAGGATTATAAGTTGAAAATGTGTTGTTTTCTTTAGGATGTTTAGTTCTGTTTTAGTGTGACTTATAAGGATGTTTGATTTTGAAGGGATTTACAAAGAAATGCTCCAGGATGCTACAACAACTGGATACGAGTCTCACTGCAGAAAAATGCCAGTTGTACTCATTTTCTCTCTCCTAACGTGGTCTCATGTGCAAGACCTGCATTATTGCATCAGAAAAGGACAAAGCAGTGGTCCCTGCCAAAATATTTTGGATATTCCTTTTTATTTGGTTGGACCCTTATGTTTAATGTAAAAAAGGAAAAATTTGAGCCCATTAGAGGAGAGAGAAGGGGGACAAGTCTACAAGGAAAACCCTATTAAGGACACACCCATTTTGGTCACTACTCAGCTGTCATTTTTCATTCATCATCTTCTACCTCTCATTTTTATCTTCTTCTACCCCATTTTTCTTCTTCTTCTACCTCTCATTTTTCTTCTTCTACCCCATTTTTCTTCTTCTTCTTCTTCTTCTTCTTCTTCTTCTTCTTCTTCTTCTTCTTCTTCTTCTTCTTCTTCTACCTCTCATTTTTATCTTCTTCTACCCCATTCTTCTTCTTCTTCTTCCTCTTCTTCTTCTTCTACCTCTCATTTTTATCTTCTTCTACCCCATTTTTCTTCTTCTACCCCATTTTTCTTCTTCTTCTTCTTCTTCTTCTTCTTCTTCTTCTTCTTCTTCTTCTTCTTCTTCTTCCTCCTCTTCTTCTTCTTCCTCCTCCTCCTCGTCTTCTTCTTCTTCTTCTTCTTATTTTTTTCCTCCTTTGTAGTTCTTTTTCTTGTTTTAGCTTTGAACTTGTAACAGATTTATGGGTTGATTTATGTGAATGTTTGCTTTGCATTTTCTATTAAGTTGTTCTTCATTTTATTTCTAGTTGAGTTTGGCCATCTTTGCTGGAATACAAGCTTGTTGAGCTTGGAAAAGTTTAGCAAGTGGAAATGCTTAATAGATAAGGATTAATTTGGTTAATTGGAAAATTAATTGAAGTTGGTTGCAAAAGGAATATTCTTCCAAGTCCTTAGGTTAATTGGACGTGCTTAACCTAGAGCTGAGTGGAATTAATTTGAGCTTAGGAATAAGGAACATTTAATGAAACTCGGTATTTTACTGCTGGAAAGCAAATCTTATTTCCTGGACCAAATGTTGTAGCATCGTGAAGCATAAATTGCCTTGTATTTGAAGTTACAAGGAATTAGTATCTCTAGTTGATTTTATCCTTCTTATTTCTTCATATCTATTTAATTTTACGCATTCATTACCCTGTCACTATTTTATTTTAATTGCAATCATCAATCACTCCTTATTTTGGTTACTTGATTTCTTAAGATTTTTGGTAAATAGAATATTGATTGGGAAATCTGTGATTATAATCCATTCTAATCCTCGTGGGAACGATCTCTACTCACTCTTTATTACTTGTTACGATTGTGTATACTTGCACATTGCACTTTTGATTGCAACAAAAATCCATCACAATACCATCCCATTTCCATTCTGGAATGTCCAAAGATTGTAGCATTCCTGCTGGTCTTTGATGTTCAATTTTAGCCTTTTGACAGACTAAACAAGAAGCTACATATTTCATTACGTCTCTCTTCATTCCATCGTCAGGTACACAAATCCTTTCACCGAACCTTAAGATTCCATCTGATCCTTCTTTGAATTCTGATACTGCTCCTTGTCGCACTAATTCCCTTTCTCCTTATAGGTACTGATCACTTTCTTGTTTCTCTCGTATCTGTTCCATCAATTTATTGGCAACAGTAATCATGCCTAAACAAAGCTTTCCTGGTGACATCTTAACTGATAACCACATATCTCGGAATTGCTCTAACAATTATTGTTCTTTAACCATCATTGTAGATGCATGCATTGATTTTATACTCAAAGCGTCCGCTACTACGTTCGCTTTTCCTGGATGATACTGGAGTTGAAAATCGTAATCCTTTAAAAATTCCAACCAACGTCTTTGCCGCATATTGAGATCTTTTTTATCAAAAAGGTATTTCAAGCTTTTATGATCACTAAAAATGTTGAACGTCGTTCCATACAAATAATGTCTCCAGATTTTCAGAGCAAAAACCATCGCTGCTAATTCCAAGTCATGCGTAGGGTAATTCCTCTCATGAATCTTCAATTGCCTTGTAGCATAAGCTACAACTTTCCTGTTTTGCATTAGTACACAACCTAACCCTTGATGCGAAGCATCACAGTATACCTCAAAAGGCTCCTTATGATCAGGTAATACTAACACGGGTGATGTAGTCAATCTTCTCTTTAATTCCTGAAAACTTTCTTCATATGCTTCAGTCTATGTAAATGCTTTATCCTTCCGAGTTAATTGGGTAAGAGGTCCTACTATTTTGGAAAATCCCTCAATAAATCTCCGATATTATCCAGCTAATCCCACGAAACTACGGATTTCTGTTACCGTCTTTGGTCTTTCCCATTTTAAAACAGCTGCAACTTTTGACGGATCCACCTCGATTCCTTCATTTGAGATAACATGTCCTAAAAACTGAACTTGATCTAACCAAAACTCGCACTTTTCGGGTTTTACATATAACAGTTTCTCCTTTAAAATTTGAAGAACCATACTGAGATGTTCAACATGCTTTTCTTCACTAGGAGAATAGATTAGAATGTCGTCTATAAAGACAACAACAAACTGATCTAGATAAGGACAAAAATCCTATTCATGTAATCCATGAATATAGCAGGAGCATTCGTCACTCCAAACGACATCACAAGATACTCATAATGCACGTAGCGTGTTCTAAGCGCTATTTTCGGGATATCCTCCTCCTTCACACGAATTTGATGATAGCCCGATCGTAAGTCTATCTTTGAGAAGACAAATGTTCCACGTAACTGGTCCATTAAGTCATCTATCCTCGGAAGCGAGATACTTGTTCTTAATCGTCACTTTGTTTAACTCGACAGAAATCTACACATAAACGAGAAGTCTCGTCTTTCTTCTTTACCAAAAAACTGAGCTCACTGAGTCACCTAAGTGTACCGGGGTCATCGCAAGTAATAAAATAAACACAGTAAGAATTTACCGAGGTCGAACACAAGTATTGGGCTACCAATTCGACTAATTCGCGAGAAGTTCGATATGTTTGGTCAAGTAACAGCAAATGGTTGAGAGAGAAAGAGTTTAGGGTCGCAATTCAAATTAACGAATCAAATAAAGCTAAGGTATTAAAATCTGAAATTAAAATATCTAAGGTCACAAATCCACCTACCCAATCATGCATAGTACCCAAGTGATGATGATCCTCTCCCTAAGTTCAATTTTAATGTCAACCGGGACCCCCAAATTCTCCTAAATTCACTGTCGTGCTCAATAGGACGTATTCAACGATTGAGTTAATTACTTGTTAGGTCTCATAACTCAATAATCAAACTCGATTAAATCTTGTTCCCTATAGGGTTGCACTAATCTCCTACTCACTCTCGTGCAATATTCGATCAATGTTCCCAACTCAAGTTTTAAACGTGAATTGCCTACTAAGCCTCAACACGTTAACTAGTTAATCACGCATGCATATGATCAACGCAATAAAATCATAATTGGAAAACAAGAATTGAGTTAAAGGAGAGAGTCATACATCACGTTGAATCGCTACACCGCCATGGGTGGTTTCATTGATCCCTTAGACAAGGGGATTAGTTCCTCATGTTTGTAATGACAACCAAACTATCGGAATTCATCATAATTCTAAACAAGACAAAGAAAATAGGGAGTAGGAGACGCAGCTCCAGAATAAGGATTAAAATAGATCTAAAAACAGTTCTGATCCAAAAAGTGTTTCTGGTTCTGTCTGCACTGCTTTATTTATAGGGAGGCCACGCGTCACGACCGTGATGGCCATCACGGCCAGGCCGTGACGCGTTCTGGAATGGGCGCGCTTTCAAATCTGGAGCATCACAGCCGTGAGCCTCATCACGGCTAGGCCGTGATCAGTTCTGACCAAGGTTTACAAAACCAGACCGGCCATCGAACCGGTGAAGGCAGCGGTTCAAGGTTCAATGGTCCAACCGAGGTTGAACCGTGGTTGAACCGGTTATAATTAAATAATATTATTTTAATTTTTAATATAATATTTGTAACAATATTAAACAAAAAAGCAACATAACAACTAAAATTATTAAGCATAAATTTTTTTATTTTGAAATTAAACTAAATAAATATAAAAATATATGTTAAAATCATCTTCATAGGGAAAACCAACCCAAAATCTACAACTAGCCCACATATGTTAGAAAACAAAAGAATTGGGTTTCGGCTAGGATGACCCAAATCCTTTTATACTATTTTTTTTTTAAGAAACCGGTTCTGGCCGGTTCTGGCCGGTTCACTACCGGTTATGACCGGTTTTGAACCGGTTTTTCCACCGGTTCGATGCTAGGCCGGTTTTCCCTGTGAACCGGACCGACCAAGGTCCCGGTTCCCGATCGGACCGGCCGGTCCGGTCCGGTTTTCAAAACCTTGGTTCTGACTGACCTGTCACGGCCGTGAGGGGTATCACGGCTAGGTCGTGACAGCTTCTGACTTTTGCCTTCTGCTCTTATTGATCATGGCCGTGATGGTCATCACGGACAGGCCGTGATGGGCTCTGTCTGGCTCATATTCTTCACTTTTCAAGCTCTATTCCATCAAAGCTCCATCAAGGCTAATTTCTGAGCATTTTTCCTTAAATTCCTGCAAAACAACACCAAGAAACCGCTTCACCCGTTCTAAGGGAAAAACTAACAAAAATCAACTAATTATGCCTAAACTATATGAAAAATGCATGCGAAAGTGCACATGAAATATGATGTAAAATCACACTATCAAATCACCCCAAGCTTAAAACTTGCTTGTCCTCAAGCAAGCACTAAGGCCAGAATATCAAAAAGCATGGATAGTGTGATTTAGAACCCGAGTAGTAACTGATCCAAGTAATAGGCAATTCAAATAATTTATCAAGAGACAATCAATTCAAGTCCAATTAGACGCTTAGGTTTCTTAGACTTATATTCTCACTGATTTGGGCACTCTTTCTCACCTGAAAATCACCCCAAGCTTGTTCAGTAGCTTGGCACTCTTTCTCACCTCACTCAAGTGTTTAGGGATATATGACATTTCGCTCCTTTTTCCTCAAGGAATGAATTCTACCATAGGCTTGACTATCAACCAAATCTCTATTGTATTAATGAAAACAATTAAGAATAAAGAGGTCTTTGCTTTGGTTGTAACGGGGCCATGGGATTAATCGTTAGGTGGGGAAATCAAGAAAAGGAAATTTCAAAAGGCTACACAAAACATCAAGCATTGCAAACATGACCTTCTAAAATACCCTTTTTTTTGGGTTTTGATTCACTTTTCCACCTTTCTTTCTTTCTTTTTGTTTTTATTTCTCACTTTTCTTTTGTCATCCCCTTCTCCATTTTTTTTTTTGTTTTCCTTTTCTTTTTATTTTTATTTGAGAAGAGGAGATTTTCAATTCAGGAGAAATATTTTCTGATTTTCTCATCCCATACTCTTTCAACTACCTTTTTACCCTTTTTGTAATACTTTAGAAGGTCCTATCAAGCATCATTCAACAATATATTTCAAGGTACCCAGAAAAGTATTTCATTCTTTTAGGCTCAAAATTGGGCAACTAAGGGGTAGCATTTAGTCAATCAAAGCTCGGAAGGCCGGAAAAAAAACCTAGTGCCTCAATCATTTTCAAAAATGTTTTCAAAATTTTTTACGCTTTGAAACGGTTTCAAGTCAGGTTCTAGAGAAATACAATCCGAGAGGAATTAACACTCTAACACAAATAATGGGGTAGATATAGTGAGTACCCCTTTGGCTCAAAATCTCACATTTTGTAGTTCAGAAATCAATGAGAAACATAAATCTACGGAGCCATATGCTAATTATCAACTATCAAAGATCATCTCAAGCATTTTCATTATTTGCCTTATCACAAGAATAAAAAATTGGGTTCAACAATCCACTATCTCTATTTATTTGGCACTCAGTTATCACAATTGGATACATCATATCTAAGCAAAGGGCAATCAATTCGTGTGATCATGCAAAACTATCATGCACAACTATATGAATGCAACATGAACAATGCTAATGCAAAATACCCCTACCCCAAGCTTAAAAATTTACATTGTCCCCAATGTAAACAATGAAGCCAGAGAGAGGAGAAAAATTGGAACGACGTACCAAGGCGGTAGCGGGTGTTGACTCTCATTCCAGTCAGAAACTTGTTGGGAAGTACATCACGGCCGCGAGCCTCATCACGGCTAGGCCATGATCAATTCTGGTCCTCAGGGCTGGCCTGTCACGACCGTGACCTCCATCATGGCTAGGTCGTGATGCTTTCTGCTCTTCAGGTTCTTTCCATCACGCCCGTGATGGGTATCACGGCTGGGCCGTGATCCTTTCTGGTCTTCATTTTTAGCTCATCACGGCCGTGACTAGTGTCACGGCCTGGGCGTGAGGCTGTTGCCTCTGCTTTTTCCTTGTCTTCTTGCTCTCCCTTCTTGAAATCACTTGGCAATTTTATTAGTAAAAGGAAACTCTTGATCTTCTCAAATTATTCAAGAGTGAAATCAAAAACAAAAACTAGTAAGAAGCAGAAAATCACTAAAGAGAAGGGTTAAGAAACTTGGGTTGCCTCCCAATAAGCGCTTGTTTAACGTCACTAGCTTGACTTATTAAGAAGCATCCACCTGGATCCCATAGCCTGTGGCATAAGGGCCAAGAGATGCTCATCATGTGAGATCCTCCACCCGGATCCCATGGTTTGTGAAGTGGCAATTGCAGAAGCAATACGACTTTATCCACAATTCCACCTAGCACGTGTGTGAAAACTCCATTGACCTTTACAATTGTGAACTCACTTTCTCCGAGGTCAAATGGTATTTTCACAAGGAAAATTAACAGACGAGTGGAAGGGGCTAACTTTCCAGTGTCCACACGTGCATTTAAGCCAACATATTTATCTAATGCAGCAATTTCAAGTTGCTTGGCAAGTATGTTAAAATCCACTACCACATCATCTGCACTTTGATCCATCCCCCCAACCATATTCTGCTCAAACAATTCTTCATGTGGGTATTGTACTAGCCGTTTGCAAATCTCCCCCACTTGCTCTGGTGCCTTGTCACTTGTCAACTCCTCTTTCTCGGGTTGCTCTTCCTCAACATCTGGTTGTTCCGGTGCCTTGTCTTCAATTTCCTGAGAACTAGTTGCACCCCTGTTAGATCCCAACACCCTACCGCTTCTAGTTGTTATGGCATTGCATTGGTTCTTAGGGTTGTTCTCGGTATCACCTGGGAAAGTGCCTGGGAGATGCTCATTTAGTTGCTTTGCGAGCTGAGCAACCTGCGTCTCTAGATTCTGAATTACCGCCCCTGTATGAGTTGCCAACTTATCAATGGCTGTGCCTGTATTGATTGTCAACTTCTCAACTGCCGCATTCATCTTCTCAAGAGCCAACTCCCAAGGTTGCCTTCCACCATCAGTTATTTGCAATTGATTAGTCCCTGGAAAAGCCTGCTGAGTATTGTGTTGATGGATCCCATAGTTTGGCCTCTGACCCTGTTGAGGTTGTTGTTGCCAATTCTGTTGAGGTTGTTGCCCGGCTAGACCACCACTAGCATTACTCCAAGTGAAGCCCGGATGGTCTCTCCTCATATAACCCCTATTCTGATTCTGATTGTTCCTCTGATAGTTGTTCTGGGGCATGTTGTCATAGAAATTGTGGCATGAGTCCACATGTTCTCGAGAGAAGTTGAACGGACAGCTCTAAATGTCATGATCTCCATTACAATTATCACAACCCGGAGGCATTCCCTCGTGTATCACATTCACCTTCTTGTTCCCAGACAATGCCGCATTCTGCATCTTCAACAATTTATTCTGCTCTAGAATGGCTTCTATTGTTGCAGCACTGACTCCACTTGAGGTTTCCCTACCACGGTTGTAATCATTGTACGAAATCTTCTCCAATAATTCCCATCCATCCTCAGCTGATAAGTAAGAAAAGGAACCGCCAGCTGCGGCATCACAATTCATCTGGTAGCGCCCCCTTAACCCGTTAAAGAAATGTTGAACCTTGGAGATCGGGTCAAATAAAGCTGAGGGCCATCTCCTCAAGATCAATTGCCTCAAGCCTCTTTTGCTCTCTGGCTTCTTTCCTTAAACGCTTCTCGGTCTTGGTGATCTCCAAATCAAATAGCAAGTCCTCTTGTGAAAAGGGTACCTCGCATACAAAACAAGGCAAGACCAAGTGGAATCAAAGAAGCAGAGAGAAATAATAGTAAATAAAAATAAAAATAAAAATAAAAATAACTTTACCAAATAATCAAACTTCCCTAAAAATTAGGAAAATTGGTTGTGCCAATCCCCGGCAACGGCGCCAAAAACTTGTTGAGTCACCAGCAAGTGTACCGGGTCGTCACAAGTAATAAAATAAACACGGTAAGAATTTACCGAGGTCGAACACAAGGATTGGGCTACCAATTCGACTAATTCGCGAGAAGTTCGATATGTTTGGTCAAGTAACAGCAAATGGTTGAGAGAGAAAGAGTTTAGGGTCGCAATTCAAATTAACGAATCAAATAAAGCTAAGGTATTAAAATCTGAAATTAAAATATCTAAGGTCACAAATCCACCTACCCAATCATGCATAGTACCCAAGTGATGATGATCCTCTCCTTAAGTTCAATTTTAATGTCAACCGGGACCCCCAAATTCTCCTAAATTCACTGTCGTGCTCAATAGGACGTATTCAACGATTGAGTTAATTACTTGCTAGGTCTCATAACTCAATAATCAAACTCGATTAAATCTTATTCCCTATAGGGTTGCACTAATCTCCTACTCACTCTCGTGCAATATTCGATCAATGTTCCCAACTCAAGTTCTAAACGTGAATTGGCTACTAAGCATCAACACGTTAACTAGTTAATCACGCATGCATATGATCAACGCAATAAAATCAGAATTGGAAAACAAGATTTGAGTTAAAGGAGAGAGTCATACATCACGTTGAATCGCTATACCGCCATGGGTGGTTTCATTGATCCCTTAGACAAGGGGATTAGTTCCTCATGTTCGTAACGACAACCAAACAATCGGAATTCATCATAATTCTAAACAAGACAAAGAAAATAGGGAGTAGGAGACGCAGCTCCAGAATAAGGATTAAAATAGATCTAAAAACAGTTCTGATCCAAAAAGTGTTTATGGTTCTGTCTGCACTGCTTTATTTATAGGGAGGCCATGCGTCACGACCGTGATGGACATCACGGCCAGGCCGTGACACGTTTTGGAATGGGCGCGCTTTCAAATCTGGAGCATCACGGCCGTGATCCTCATCACGGCTAGGCCGTGATCAGTTCTGCCTGACTTGTCACGGCCGTGAGGGGTATCACGGCTAGGCCGTGACAGCTTCTGACTTTTGCCTTCTGCTCTGCTTGGTCATGACCGTGATGGTCATCACGTCCAGGCCGTGATGGGCTCTGTCTGACTCATATTCTTCACTTTTCAAGCTCTATTCCATCAAAGCTCCATCAAGGCTAATTTCTGAGCATTTTTCCTTAAATTCCTGCAAAACAACACCAAGAAACTGCTTCACCCGTTCTAAGGGAAAAACTAACAAAAATCAACTAATTATGCCTAAACTATATGAAAAATGCATGCGAAAGTGCACATGAAATATGATGTAAAATCACACTATCAAGCTCCCCACAGTGACACACTGGGTCTAATAAATTCTTTTCTCATCGATTCCACCATTTCTCTTTCAAGTCCTCTATCTCTGATGGCAACATATGATATGGTGCCATGGATATCGGTCCAGTTCCTGGTACCAGATCAATCGGGAACTCTATGTCCCGAACAGGCGGTAGTTCAGGTACATCTTCAGGAAAAACTTCAAGAAACTCATTGACGACAGGTATGGACTGTAAGTCTAACTCATTCTTAACGTCTAAGGAAAACAGTAACATGTATCCTTGAGCTCCCTCTTTCAAAGAAGCTTTTACTGATTAGCAGACAAAAATCCAGAAATCTCATCCTTAGGAAAAACTAAGGTTTTGTGGGCACTGTCTATAAGAATATGGTTGGAAGATAACCAATCCGTGCTTAAAATTACATCTAACTGTATGAAAGGCAAACATATCAGATCGACAAGAAAATGTCTATCCTGAATAATAATAGGATAGTTCAAGCATATAGAATTGACAATAACTGGCTTAGCAGTTGGAGTTGAAACAATCAGATCATATGGTAATGAATAAATAGGTAATTTCAACAGTTTCACACAATCCATCGAAATAAATGAATGTGTCGCACCCGAATCGTAAAGTACAGTTAAGAGATTACCATCTATGTCGCAATCACCCTGTATGAGATCATCGAAGTTCAAAGCTTCAACGCCACTCAAAGTGTAAACTCTCCCCTTCACTGTTGGTTTATTTGTCCTGGTGTTGTTGACAGCAGATTCACGTTTCTGTGCATTGCAATCCCTAGCGAAGTGGCCCACTCGATCTCAGTTGAAACATTTAACTCCCTTCAATGGGCAAGTATCAGCCATATGCCTTGTGTCTCCACAATTGAAACATCTTCTGATTTGACCTTGATTTTGATTCTTTTGGCCTCCACTTTCGGGTGCAGGAACATTCTGACGATTTTGTTGCTGGTTCTGGTTATTTCCTGGTGGTAGGAAATAAGGCTTCCTCTGATCCTGTTTCCCTTTCTGATTCTGGTTCTGAAACTGGTTCTTGGACCGAGACGGTCCTCCAGCATTCCCTTTCTCATTTTCTCTATCTTTCGACTCATCTCAAATAGAGCTTGAAAATTCCTGAGTTGCAGTGGTAATACAAATTCTTTAATCTCAAACCTCAAGCCTGCTTCAAACCTCTCACATTTCCAGCTCTCATTTGGTTGTGCTTGAAAAAACGGAAATATTTGGCGAGCGATTCGAACTTCACTGTATACTCCCCAACAGTTAGATATCTCTAGTATAACCGCATAAATTCTTGTTCTTTTTCGATTCTAACACTTTCTAGGAAATACTTGTCCAGAAATGCCTTTTTAAACACATCCCAAGTAATTTTTTGAAGATCAGCTTCCAGCAGTTGTCGAGTACCTTTCCACCAGTACTCCGCATCTCCTACCAGTAATAACGTCTCATATGAAACCTTAACTCCTTCTGGGGTAAGAATGAGTTCAAAGATCTTCTCTAATTCTTGGATCCATAAGTCAGCTTTCTCAGGTTCAACATCCTCGTGAAACTGTGGAGGATTCTGACGTCAGAATGTAGTCAGACCTCTACCTCCCGCCGCTTGGTGAGTTTGAGCAGCCATAGCAGCTGTCTGCATAGCAATAGTAGCCACAATGTTATCCATTGCTTGTGCAGTATAATCTACTGCGCCGTCATAGTCCTCATTCACATTGCCACGACCACCAAAGGGACCACCTCTACGACCCCTTCCACGATCGCATCCACGTTCACCTTCTGGTTCGAGTTCCATAACTGACCTACAAGATCAAATCAGTTAGACCACAACCAGAAAATGAAACGCTTACTTACTTATTAACACACATTACTTCTAAGAAGTAATTCAAACAAATCTTAATCAGAGAACACACAACATCAACACAACAGACCTATTCCCCAAATATTCCCGAAAGACTCGACCAACTCTGATACCACAAATGTGAAACCCCTTCTTGGGTCATCACATATAAACTCGTTGCGGAAAATAAAACTTTAATCATGTTGGTTACTTTCGGAAAATAAGATTTTCTAACACTTTTCTCAATACAAAAATGGTGATAATTTTTTTTCCGTATTTACTTTGACATACAACAACATAGTCAAACATAGACATATATATACATATGCATCATCAATTTATACAGAAGACCTTTATCAGTATAGGTCATATACAAAAGTACCAAGTAAAGAAAATAAAGCATATAAACTATATAGTGTCCAGTCTAGAACCATCTAAGAAAAATCATGGCTCTCTATAGCCAGAAATAGACTATCGAAGTCACTATCCCCAAAAATGAATTCTAACTACAGCTGGTCGACAACTAGTCATAACCATTGGGGAGATCGGGATGATCACCCCCACCCTCTGCAGGAGTATCCAGTGAAAATACTGCTGCCTCTGCTCCCTCGTCGGGAGAATCATCAACAACGTCACCGAGAGGATGGTACTATGGCTCCTCCTCAACGATCTCCTCAGGGTCCTCCTCCTCGAACCCCGGATCCAAAACAACCTCTAAAGGAGGTGAGTTTGGTGCTACTTCCTGCAAGGGCTATGCCAGTGGAGGATGAACCTCTATCTCCCCCTGATCAACCATGTGCTGCAGAAATAACCATGCTGGTGGTAGTGATACCTCAATCGTCTCTACAAGATGAGTCCGTCTCCGAGGTCCCACAGCTAGTGTATCGACAACTTCTCGAATGGGACCCGTGTACATAGCGCTGTGTGCCCTGGGTTAATAACCCACGCACCAACGTCCTCAGTGTTCTCAAACATGAGGGAACGGATCCTTGAATGCGCCAGAGGCATCTCCGGGTCCATCTATACTCAGATAGAAATATACGCCATACAGAAGAGGAACCAACAATAAAACGCGCAAGGGTAAGAACCAATATATGGATTTTAAAATGATAACTACATGCGCGACACACAAAACATCATAAAACATGTACAGTTATAACAACATAGATGTTCAAAAATAAACAAATAGTTTATCAAAGGGTTTAATACCCGACCGTCATCGTCATTTTTAAAACAAATGCATGACACTTGAATATTTCGTCATCTAAAATTTGTACTTAATCTCCAGAGATATCCCAACGTCGTGTATGAGTTGATCAGGCTCGATTGCCAAAGAAGGCATATCTTTTAACCATAGCACACTGTCCAAAAATAGGCACAATGATAACATCTTGAATGGTTTGTCATTGTCCGTCAAGGCCCAATGATACATCATAAGTTGAATACCTACCTAGGTACCATGCATAAAACCTTAGGCACGTCTGCTGAATAATGCATGTAAAACATTTTGTTTTCGTTACTTTTCTTCGTGTTCATTCTTTCCTTGTCGAAGCTCAAAAGCTCACAACCATCTCAATTTTCAAACCTTTAAGTTCGTCTTTCAATTTCAACAATAGGACTCTAAGTTCGAATGTGCAAATCATGAAGATCTAGATCGATGCACCAGTCTTAGATTCGTAGATTTTAGCGCACAAAAACCAACATAACTTTTATAGTACACATCATTCATATCTTCACCTTTGGGACATATAGTCTACATCATAGAGCACTAGAATCCCGACGTCTCGGCCAATAGGTTTGTATTTCCACTTTAAAATCATTTTCGTTCTGTGAAATACAAATCCAAAACAAAACTCCACAACTTATCCAAGTTGTTGGAATAAACTCCGCTGAGTAAAACTAATTTACTGAAAATCCTTTTACGTTGGAAATTCGTTTATAAAATCATCAAATTACTTAAAGACTCGTTTTCTGCTAAAAATCTTTATTTGAAACTTTTGTTCAAAGAAAATATCGTTTTGATACTAATTCTCTGTTTTAACAAATATTGCTGTTTTTAAGAATACTTTCCGTAAATATTTTCATAATTAACCGTCGCTTGATATTTTAAAAATGTTTTAAGTCAAAATTTGACTTTTCTAGTAAAATAATTTTCTCCACACTCTAATTAAATTAGTTTTAAAACTTATTTTTTTATAATAACATTTTCTAATATTTTGTAATTTCTTACGTAAAAATTAGGAGTACTAAAATATTTTCACAGTTACACGCTTACTGTGACTCATAATCCACTTTTACTCTGTTTTATCATTAAAATAATAGTATTTTCAACTATTCCACATTTTTTACCAATCAAATCATTAAATAATATTATATTACTATCTTCCACCAATTAAAATTCATTATTTCTTATAAAGCTTTTTAACGCTTTTATCTTCGTAATTAATTGAGCACTGAACACTGTCAGACTTTTCAATACACAACCAACATCAATAATAATTTCATGTCAACACTATAGCAATTAGCATAGTTTATGGCATGCATTAAAATGCTATAACAATTAACTGCAGATAATTTAAAAGCAAATAAATTTAACTACGTAAAATAATTTAAACTAACACGAACACACCCAAATAAATTACACAAACCACATACTAATAGCATATAGCTGTCGGAAAAACCCCTCAGGTACTCCCCTTACCTCTTCAAGATTTTTCCTTCGGAATTAAAATTCCGTCAAACGTCCCGTTTCCGTATGGGCAATTTTGTTATATGAAACTAACTTAAGGGCATAATAGACATTTCACTTCAAATGCCAGTCACACTTATGACTCACCTATGTGAGTCATCCTTGAATGACATTGTCTTTATCTATTAGCGGGTCCCGACAATCCAATTTTCAGCTCCGTCGTTCGCCCGATTTAATATTACGCCCGAATAATATATACTATTTCACTTTTTAAGTGAAAATTTTCAAAATAGCCTAAGTCGTTGAGAATTCCATAAAAACCCTAAGTATTTTGTTCACGAGTCAACATTAGGTCTTCTGAGCAGTAAAATTTTACTATCAGTAATACACAGATCGATTTTCGTCTGAATGTTCGACCCAAAATTTAATCATAACTCTACGGTAAAGTAGAGTATGGATATGATCTTGGTTTATCCAAAATCATTTTATAAATCTTAGAAAAAAAATATAAACATTTCTGTCTATTTTACCGATATTAAAACAGTGAAAACCCGGATGTTACAATAATAGTTTGGAGCTTCAATCCTCAGGTTCTTAAAACTTTGCTAACTTGCTGGATAGATGGATGGTGGGACTAAATAAATTTTCATGCTAAACCCTGTGAAGCAAACAATTCTTGCAAGAAACTCGATTTCACTGCCTGTACGACCTTGAGAATAATAGACTCGATCGAATATATAATATAACAGTATATGTTTAATAATTATGGATTCAAGGTCGAACAGACAACGAGATAAAGATGAATCCAGCATGAGATTGTTCATGTAGAAACCTAAACTTGGATGAAGAAATGACTAAGTTCTGATGAAATCAGAATTGAACAAGGCAAGCTTGCAATGCGTAAGAACAGTGCCAAAACAAGAACTGAAGAAATGAAATCAAGAGGAAGGAACTGAGTGATTGAATGATTGAAGATCAATGCTTCAATTGAATTGATCATAAAGCTAATGTCAGTATTTATACAAGTCAAGTTAGAAGTAACTATCAACTAACTTCAGTTAAAACTAACTAACTGATAGGTTAAGACTAACTAACTAAAACTAACTTAAGTTACATAGGTTTTATCGGGTAAGACCCCCTCGCAAGCTGGAGCACCGCAAATGTTGAGGAGATTCAGCTTGGAATGAATATCCTTGTAAGCCTGAGATGGAAGAGGCTTTGTCAAAATATCAGCTAATTGAAGTGCTGATGGCACTGGTAACAACTTCAGTAGGTCATTGGTTGAGTGTTCTCTTATAATATGACAATCTAGCTCTATGTGCTTTATTCTTTCATGAAAAATTGTGTTTGCGGCTATGTGCATGGCGGACTGATTATGACAATATAGTAGAACTAGACCTATGGAAGTGATGTGAAGGTCATTCAACAAGTAAGACAACCACTGCAATTCACAAGTGGTGGCAGCCATGGCTCGGTACTCGGTCTCACATGAGCTTCGAGAGACAGTAGATTGCTTCTTGGATTTCCAAGATATGAGGGAACTCCCAAGGAAGATGCAATACTCTATTATAGATCTTCTAGTGTCAGGGCAAGTAGCCCAGTCACTGTCACTATATGCCTTAAATTGATCCGTGGAGCTAGCAGGGAAATAAAGACCAAGTGCAGGGCATCCTTTGAGATATGAGTATTCTCAATGCTACAGCATGATGTGAGATGGATGGCTTGGCCAAAATTTATGAAAGTTGTTGCACTGAGAAAGTGATGTCAGGACGGGTCGTGGTCAAATACAACAATCTACCAACCAATCTTCGGTACTCATGAACATCTTCAAAAGGAGTGTCACCCTCTCTGTGTAATCATACTTTACTGTCCATTGGAGAACTTGCAGGCTTGCAAGCAAGTAATCCTGCATCAGTAATGAGCTCCAAAGCATACTTGCGTTGATTCACAACAATGCCATCTTTGTTCCTTGCTACCTCAAGTCCTAGGAAGAATTTCAAGTTGCCAAGATCTTTGATTTTGAAGGTGGAGTCAAGTGCTGACTTGATGGCGTTAATTTCAGAGTTGTCATTGCCTGTGAGAATTACATCGTCCACATACACAAGTAGGGCAGTGAAGGATGAAGTTGTGTTCTTGACAAATAGTGAATAGTCACTCTTAGACTGAGTGTAGCCTGAATCAACAAGAAAGATGGAGAGCTTGGCAAACCATTGCCTACTGGCCTGTTTGAGGCCATATAACGATTTCTGTAACTTGCACACTTGTCCAAGCTGAGTGTTGGAGAGGACAGGGGGCAACTTCATGTAGACATCCTCTAACAAGTCGCCATGTAAGAAGGCGTTATTAACATCCAATTGCTTGAGGAACCAGCCATGAATGGAAGCCAATGAGAGGATGAGCCTCACTGTTATCATCTTGGCCACCGGAGAAAAGATATCTAGGTAATCAATACCTTCGGTTTGAGTGAAACCTTTATCCACGAGTCGTGCCTTATACCTTTCAACTGAACCATTAGCTCGATGCTTGATTTTGAAAACCCATTTACACCTAATGGGAGTTTTACCCTTTGGAAGTGGAGTCAAGATCCATGTTTGGTTTGCTGCCAAGGCTTGTAATTCGGCTTGAATGGCTTGCCTCCAGCAATCACTCTTAATGGCTTGGGTATAACATGTAGGCTCGACCTCAGTAGACATGGACAAAATGGAAGCTTTGTAAGAAGATGATAAAGTATTATAAGACAAGTAAGATTCAATAGGATAAGTTATGCTAGAAAGAGAATTAGTAGTAGATAAGGCATCTTCAAGGTTGCAGTGGTATCCTTGTAAGTAAGAGGGTGCCTTCTTAGTCTTACTACTCCTTCTAAGTTGATCTTAATATGGGGGTGGATCTTGGTGAAGGATATCAATGTTGGGAGGATCTTCGTTAGGAAAATCAGGGTTGGAATGAGAGGGTGAAGGTGAAGAGATGGTAGGGAGTACAGGCTGTGCAGGTTGGTCAGGGTGATGTTGTCATAGGGGCTGCATTATAGTAGTTGATTGAATGGAAAGTTGAGTAGAAGGTGGTTGGGTGAATTGTGCAGGCTGTGTAGAATGAGTTTATGGTGGTGGCTGCAAAGGGTGAAGTGGCAAAACATCATCATAAGCTGCAGGGTTAGAGGCATCAATATCAGGAAAAGGAAAGGAAATTGGAGAAACAGAATTATGAGTGGTCTGTGCAAGAGAAAAAACAGATTCATGAAAAGTTACATTTCGTGATACAATGAGTTCTCTTGTTTTTAAATTCAAGACAATGAAACCTTTAGTATCTGATTTATATCCTAAGAAAATACATTTACAAGCTCTTGGGTCAAGTTTGGTTTTGGGTGCAAGAGCCAAGTTAGCAAAAGACAAGCACCCAAAAACCTTGAGGTGAGTTAGATCAGGTAAAGTGTTAAAAAGCTTTTCATGTGGAGATCTTTTATGCAATAGAGGTGTGGGGAGAAAATTTATTATGTGAACAGCATGTATCACTGCATAAGACCAATAAACTTTTGGCAAAGAACTTTGGATCATCAGAGCTCTAGCTACATTCAAAATGTGTTGGTGCTTTTATTCTACAACTTCATTTTGTTGTGGAGTGTAGATGCAACTAGTTTGGTGAATGACACCCTTTTTAGAATAAAACTGAGACATAAGAAATTCGGGTCCATTGTCACTCCTTATAGTTTTGATTTTAGCATTGAACTGTCTCTCTATGAGAGCAACAAAGTTTTGCAGAAATTGTGATGTTTCTCCTTTGTGTTTCATTAATAAAATCCATGTGTATCTTGAAAAATCATCCACAATGGTTAAAAAATACATGAATAGAGGGGGTAGGGAAGGGGCCCCATATATCTACATGAATCAAATCAAAACATTTTATTGATTTTGAAATGCTTACATTGAAAGGTAACTTTCTCTGTTTTGCTAAATGACATATATCACAAATGTAACTTTTATTTGAAGTAACATAAGGAATGGATGAATGTAAAGTAACAATACAATCAATTGAGGGATGGGCTAGTCTAAAATGCCATATGCTAGGTGGAGGTATAACAATGGAATTTACAGAAGCACAACTATCTAAGGAGGCAGTAGCACAAAGGGGCATCTTCAAAACATACAGTCCATGATGCACCTTAGCTGTACCAATCCTCTTCAAGGTAACTTTCTCCTGGATGATACAAGAGGTAGAGTCAAAACTCAGTGTGTAAGGTAAGGATGAGATCAATTTTGTGATTGGCAGTAAGTTGTAAGAGAAATTTGGCATATATAGTACATCATTCAAAACAAAGTTTGTGTTAAATGTATTGTACCCGAGTAGCATGCTAATATCTCATTACCATTTGGGAGTTTTACTCTCATAGGCCTAATCCTATGATAAGAGGTATAACAAGAGATAGATGAACAAATATGGTAAGTTGCTCCACTATCTAGAATCCAAGTAGAAACAACAGAAGTTATAGGGATACCTGGATCAAATTGTGCAGGTTGTGCACCAGATTTAGATGACATGATGGTGCTTATGTGGTTGGATGAGTGAGTGGTAGGTTGAGAGAGTTGTGATTGTTGGAGGAGCTTCATCAATCCTTCATACTGCTCAGCACTCAAGCCAAACACAGAGTTGACATTCTCTTCTTTAGAGATAACACTTCATTGGTCTGTTTCATCCTTCTCATCACTTATAGTGTTGGAGGCCATTGAATTCACATGTCCCTGGTTTCTGAACTTAATTAAAATTAGGTGGGAATCCATGCTTCCTGTAACAAGTATCAACAGTATGGTTATTCTTTCCACATTAAGTACAAACCTTGCCATTGTTTGCACCTCTGCCACCAGAATACCTAACCAATTCACCATTTCCTCTTCCAAAACAACGCCCGAATCCACTTCCTCTTCCTGCAGCTGCAATCAATTTTGGTTCTGCCTCATATCCAACTAAATGCCTTTCTTGTTGAACCACTAAGGAGAACACTTTATCCAATGAAGGTAGTGGATCCATAAGCATGATTTGAGTCTTCACAGTGCTATATGACTCATTCAGTCCTTTCAAGAACCTGATCACTTGATCTTGGGTTCTGAATTTCTCAACATCAGTAAGAGCACTACAAGAGCATTTCACAGCACATGTACAACTTGGGAGAGGCCTATAATCCTCTAATTCATCCCATAAAATTTGCAATTCAGTGAAGTAATTGGTCACGGAGAGCTCACCTTGCTTAAGAGCAATGATTAAATCCTCTCATCCGAGATTCCGAAAAGATCTCCCTGTGAAAACCTAGTTTTCAATTTCTTCCATGCTTCGTAAGTATTATCACTTGAAGCGATGCTTCGTTCAATTTGAGGTGAAACTGATCTCAAAATCCACGATAAAACCATATTATTCGCCTTCTGCCACATTGAAAAGGTTGGATCGGTTGTCGATGGCTTCAATATAGTATCATTCACGAACCCTAATTTACTCTTCACGATGAGGCTCATCTTCATATATCTGACCCATTGATGATAATTCTTATCATCCAAAACTGGAGAAACAAGAACCAGTGATGGATTTTCGGATGCGTGAACGAAATAGGGAGAATTTTGAGGATCTTCATTCGAACCTCCAGAATTCTGATTCGAGCTTGAAACTGTCTCAATCATGGAGCACCAACACTAGTGCAATAAGTGCTTTTTACGTCAATTAAAATTGTTTTTATACGTCAGAATATTGTCTGACGTAAATACAGCTGACGTTAATAGTTAATATTTTAACGTTAGTTGTTTAAACAACTGACGCTAAAAATAAAACTATTAACGTCAGTTCTTTAACACAACTGACATTAATGTTGTTCAAACTAACGTCAGCTGTGTTAAAGAACTGACGTTAAAGGTTTTATTTTTAACATCATTTCCTAATACAACTGACGTTAATAGTGTACTGTATGTTTTATAAAATACTATTAACGTCAGTTGTTTGATACAACTGACGTTAATAGATTATTTTTTTAAAATTCAGTTTTAAAATATCACTCCCCTCAGCTATCCCTGCACAGTAAATATCCCAGTAACACAGAATATCACACACATTACAGAATTGCAAACACTACCATTAAATTTCAATATTAACAAAAAGAAAAGAAATATACAAAGGAACAATGGGGGGACTTAAAACCAAAACCCATGTATAGGAAAAACATAACTATGTACAAGTATATATATATATATATATATAAATTTTAGTCTCTAATGTCTAAAAACAAAACTACCAATCTAAGTATATATATATATATATATATTATTAATTAGTTTCTAAAGTCTAACAAAAAAACTATTCATCTAAGTATTGTGGAGGTATCTTGTCAATTCCTTTTTCAGCCGCATACTTGAAGAAGAATTATGCTAAGCGCATCCTCAAGCCTCTAAACTCATCTTTTTGAAGAGGCGATTGGTCGTTAAATGCCTACACACGTTCAAATAATAACAATAACATTAACGCAAGTCATCACCAAAACTATAATATATAATTTAACAAGTTGTTTAAATATTACCTTCTTCCATCCATCCGTAATAGATGCGAAGACTATGTTCAGCATATGAAGCATCACATAATAGCCGCACGACCACCCGTCAGGTTGAAATCGAGACTACAAACAAAATTAATTTCAATGTCAGTTATATATACATATAAATTAGTAATTATAATATTAATTATTTGATAAATAAACTACCAAACCTTCAGGATGATCCATTCAGGATTTCCTTTGGCCTTAGAAGTCCTACTTCTCCCGTTGGCGCAACTTATGCTACTCGCCTTCAGCGCGCTATCATAAACAAATAATCATGTCAATTAACAAATTCATATATCATGTGTGTAATAAACTAAAAACAACTGATATTAAAACTTAAATTAAATTTAAGATTAGTTACTTACGTATTTACAGCTTCCACCACCTCCTGTGGCGGGTTTTGGTGGAGAGAGCATAAGAATATGACAGTATGCCTAGACGGGTGAAGTACGAACAACTGCCAATGGTTATTCATACAATAGGGAGCCAGATATAATTCTTTCCTATTGTCTCCCATCAAGTTCCCTATGTATTTACTACATGCATCGCCAGCAAAGAATTGGGGCATAAGGATTGACGGATCTAAGAAGCCGTAAACTGATGCAACGCCCTTATCAACCTGAAGACGATGGAGATACCTAAGATATGAAAAGGTGTGGATGTTAATTACATAATATATATTGAAATTAAAATAAATTATTAAATGGAAAAATACCAAAAATAAATAAGTTATAAAAATTAAAATTAACTTACGTGCACCAGAGACTCAAAACCGTGCTGGCCATCCAGACGTTATCTCTGCAGTCGTGCCCGAGATCTTCACCACAGAAGGAAAATATCCTTTGTTGATTTGGGCGTGCCACCCATCCATCGTGTTCCAATGGACATTCAAAAATCTCAAATGAATAATCCTCACCAAGTGAGAACAAACGAAAGACAGTGACAATGACACCGACGACGTCGACTTGGCCTTCAATTTAGGAAAAATAAAATAAATAAGTCGTTGATAATTAAAAAAACACAAGTAATTATTTGACTAATTTGGACATTAATAATGAATACATATCTTTGTTACCATTTCGAGCTCACGGCGTTTGAAGTCCAACTCAAGCTCACGCCTTTGCATTTCCAACTCAAGCTCATGGAGTTGGACTTCCAACTCCCGCTCCCTAGATGCCAACTCATCGTCCTCCACATGTGCCCTACTATAACTCTCTTTTGTGATCACATGTGAAGGGTTGGCATGTCCTGTGGTGTCCTGGGATGAACCGATGGAGGAAAGCTCTCTAGCAAGCGCCTGCTTGAATTCTGGGTTGGATAACAAGTTTTTCATCAGATGCGTTGTAATAGCAGGGTTGGAGATGAGCTGCTGAGTCATGGATTCCAAAATTGATGCCTCGTCGACGACCCGTTTTCGTGAAGCAGACTTGCCATAATATTCTCTGATGGTCACGTTCCCAGGAACACCGATAACCCGACCAGGATGGTCTTTCTTGCCTAGAGCAGTCATCAAGACGTCCCGCCGTCCAGAAGGGGCGAATGAGCCCTGGGAGCATTGTGCTTTAAGATCCATCTACAATGAAGAAATGAAAAAACATGCAAGTGAAAAGTGTTAAAAATATCTATACAAATATCAATTGAAATGAAGTTAATTATTTACTTACAATCTTATCTGCCACTTCGCGAGTGGCATCAACTTTAAAAGTGCCTGTCTTTGTCATGCGGCCGGCTAACCAGACATCCTCGCGATCGATGTCCGATGGAGGACTTAATGGTGTGCCCTCAGGCACCTCTCCTCTTTCTATCCTAGCAGCATGCTCTTCCTGCTTCACCCTCAGCCTATCCGCCATCATTTCCTCAATCCGAGTCTCGTACCCACCCTGAGACATGGTGTGGCGGTGGACGTTCTTCGCCTGATTCTGCCTACCCTTCTCTACCTTAGCCTATTCAAACAAAAACACATAATTAAATACAGTTAAATGATCTATAAGAAGCATACAAAATTAACTTAATCAACCAACCTGAAATTCTTCATCCTGTCGACTCCTAGCAAACATATCCCAAGTGTCCTAATCAATCCAGGGATAATCCGAGAACATCTTATCAAGCCGCTTCTTCCCAGATACATAGTACCTGGTAAGATCATGCTTGAACCCATTCCAACACTTTGATGCCATTTTCATACATTTCGTATGATGATCCTCGTCATTTGGCACAGTCCAAGCTACCTACACATTAAATACATAACAACATGATGGATTATAACTCGCATAATTATCTAATAATGTAAATCAAAATAATGCAAAGGTAAAATACCGTGATAGCCTCCCAAATCTGATCCTTAACGTTCTGTGGAACGTCATTCCAATGGTTGTAGTTGATGCTAACGTGCTGCTTCGCTTGTAGAAACACCCACTTTTTAAAATCTTTAGCACGGGGTCTCTGGGGCTTTAGATTAGCATCAAAGCAAACCTCAAGCTTTTGTCCGCTTTGCCCGGCCTTCTCTAATTTCTTCAAAGTCGTGGCTTCTCTACCCCGTTTCCTCTGAAACTGTGATGTTTGTATGGACAAAAAATGATAAAATAAAGGGTTGTAACATTATAAACTTACATTAAAAAGAAGGACTAAAGATAGTATATAACATGTAAACTTACACTAGAATCGGGCGTAGGCGCGATCGGGTCTTGGGTAGGCCCCACAGTGTCCTCCCGTGCATGTGGGCCATCTGACTGATCCATATGTATGCCTGTTCAGAAACAATATATATTTATTAAAATAGGTTATAACTAAAAATAAATACAGATGTATAAATAAAAATAAATGTATACTAAGTTTAAACCACCTATATCAATATCCCTTCGTGATGATCATCACAAGTGGCATGTACATCATCCACCTGTGTCTCCTCGATTATAGTAAGCATGTTTGTTGAAAAAGAAGGAGTCTCAGGAATATCAAGATTTGAATCTTGATTTTCATCACTACCATTATACATGCTTTTTCCTTGGAGAACCATGGACAACCTTTTGTTAGAAGGATCAGTGATGTAGAACACTTGTTTTGCTTGGGAAGCCATTATGAAAGGCTCATTTATATGACCTAACTTGTTGAGGTCTACCAATGTGAACCCCAATTCGTCGGTTTGTACACCACCGTTACTATCAACCCACTTACATTTAAAAACCGGCACCGTAAGCTTAGTGTAATCGAGCACCCAAATATCTTCAATATATCCAAAGTAAGGTGTTGGTGCTTTAACGGGTTTTGTGTCCTTTGCACTAGAGAAGTGCATTGCTTCGGCAACGATCATAACCCCACTATTTTGCATGGTACTCTTGTTATCTTGTTCCTTTATATAAAAGGAAAAGTTATTGATGTTGTATCCGCTCCAACATATAACGTTGAAGCTAGGCCCACGTGCTAGCCATCTTACATCATTAGAAGCAGTACAAACATCCTTAAGCATTTCTTCCTTGAACCATGGTAAGAAAGTATTGTTATGCTTGTTCAACAACCACCTTTCACTCATTCGAGGGTTTTCTTGATTGACTTTTCTTTTATGTTCAAATAAGAAAGGTTGAACAGAATCGATGTTGTTCAATAAATACAAATGTGCTTGAAGCACTTCCTCCCGACCCTTGCTATTAATTCTTAAGCCATGTGTACCCTTACCTTGACATCTTATCTCATCATGGCGAGGCTTAGGAACCCCTATAGGATCCGTGTTATAAAGGTAGTCCGAACAAAACTCAATAGCTTCTTCTGCAACATACCTTTGAAAAATAGATGCTTCCAGACGATGAGGATTCTCCACGTACCCTTTCAAGATCTTCATGTAGCACTCAACTGGGTACATCCATCTCAGAAAAACCGGCCCACATAATCTAATCTCCCTCACCAAATGAACAATTAAGTGAACCATTATGTCGAAAAAGGAATGAGGAAAATACATCTCCAATTGGCACAAGATTGTAGCAGCCTCAACTTCCAAGTCATCCAACATACGGGGGTCAACGACTTTGCTACATATAGAATTGAAGAATGAGCACAACTGAGTAATGGCATGTCTCACATTTTTTGGAGCAATACCACGAATAGCAACAGGCGGAAGTTGTTGCATCAAGATGTGACAATCATGAGACTTTAAGCCAACCAATTTAAGATCACTAGAGACAAGCCTCTTCATATTTGAAGAGTAACCATGTGGAACTTTGATTCCCGGAAGACACCCGCAGAAACTTTGTCTCTCTTTTTTTGAAAAAGTATGACATGCTGGCGGCAAATAAGTCCGCTTACCATCCTCAACAACTGGAGCTAACTGCTCTCGTATACCCATAGCAACGAGGTCGAGATGAGCATTCACACCATCCTTTGTCTTGCCCTGAATGTTGAGAAGCATCCCGATCACACTATGACACACATTTTTCTCCACATGCATCACATCAATGCAGTGTCTGACATCAAGCTTGCGCCAGTATGGAAGATCAAAGAATATCGACCTCTTCTTCCATATGTTTTTCTCAACAGCTTTACCTTTCTTTTTGGACTTGCCAAATATAACATTGATGCCCTTTACCCTCTGATAAACCTGCTCTCCAATTAAGGCAGTCGGAGCTTCTTCTGTCTCTTGGCATCCATTAAAGGCTTTTTTCATCTTACGATATGGGTGATCACGTCTAAGAAATCTCCGATGCCCAAGGTAAACCGTCTTATTTCCATGATGCAACTGAGTGTAGCATGTGCATTCTTCACATATAGGGCATGCTTTACGCCCCTTGACACTGTACCCGGACAAGTTACCGTATGCTGGAAAGTCGTTGATGGTGCAAAATAACATGGCACGAAGCTTGAAAGTCTCATGAGAATACCCATCAACTACATCAACACCTTCCACCCACAGCATTTTCAAGTCTTCAATCAAGGGACTTAGATAAACATCTAAGACATTTCCCGGTTGCTTTGGGCCCGAAATCATCATAGACAACATCAGGTATTCGCGCTTCATGCACAACCAAGGGGGCAGGTTGTAAATTATCATCAGAACAGGCCATGAACTATGAATACTACTCATGTTACCATAAGGATTCATTCCACCCGTAGCAAGTCCAAGCCTTAGGTTTCTTGGCTTATCGGCGAAATCCGGAAACATAGTATCAATATTCTTCCATTGCATAGAATCAGCAGGATGACGAACCTTTCCATCACGTTTCCTCTCATCATTATGCCATCTAAGATTCTTCTCATCTTTCGCATTGGCAAACAATCGCTTGAACCTTGGAATTATTGGAAGATACCACAACACCTTCGCAGGAGGACCCTTTTTTGTCACATCATCAAGATCATCATCATCATCACCACCCTTCACTTTGTATCGTGATAACCCACATTTGGGGCAATCGTGATTGTCTTCATGAACACCGGTGTACAATATGCAATCATTGGGGCATGCGTGTATCTTCTTATACTCCATACCCATCGGACACAATACCTTCTTGGCCTCATAGTTACGGTCAGGCAATGTGTTGTCCTTTGGAAGCAAGTTTGTCGACACTTCAAGCAATTCCTTGAAGCTTTTATCCGTCCAACCATTTCTCGCCTTCACACAAACCAATTTTAGCACCGCCGACAACCGTGTATGAGTAGTACACCCTGGATATAAAGGCTTATCCGCATCACCGCACAACCTATCATACACATGAGCTCGATGAAAAGATTCTTGTCCAATATCACGGATCATGTCCTTTACTCGATCATCCTCCATATCTACGTCAACGTCCTCACTTTGGGAGACACTTGCCGTACTACTCAACAACACATCACCATGTCATATCCATCTTGTATAACTCAAGAAAATCCCTTCACAAATCAAATGAGTACGTATATCCTTCACCGTACATTTCCTCGTATTCAAACACTTGACACAAGGACGACAAAACATTCCATTACTATCAGGAACATTCCTTTGAGAAAATTCTATAAATTCTCCCACCACCTTCAAATACTCAGCACTAGTGCGCTTAAAAACCATCCAACTACGATCCATAACTAGATAGGTTCTGTAGATATACAAAACATATATCCAATATAAGGACAATACGGGAGATTGAAAACTAGTTTTTGAAATCCTAATTGAAAACTAGTTTTTGAAATCCCGTCAACCATGTATATCTTATTTGACTAACTGCCTAAAACAAAATTTCTACGGTAATCTCACATCATTCTTCTCATCAAGCAGGCAACAACACATATTAGGACTATTGCTATATCTAGTACTATAACCACTCAGCCATATGAATCGATCAAGAGAGCATGATATATACAAGCAAGGCGTTTAAAAATTATTTCAAATTTACACCATTTTCAGGTTGAGCAATGAGCAATATATTGTTGATGTCACATGCTACAAGCAACTCTAAATTTCTTCCCATTTTGAAATAGGTCATGATAGCAGAAGAAAAACAAGAGAAAACACAAAATCCACGACCAGAAATAGAGACATTCCAAACAACTCAAACTCACAGTTTCAAGTTTCAACTACAGAGACTACAGTTTCAACATACACTCAAAACCAAAAATAAAAAAATGTGACCTAAAGACTCACCAGAAATAGGTGCTCGTGTGGTGGTGGGGAGGGGAGCTCGAGTGGTGGCCAACGTTCGATGTGGTTACTGAGAGCAGAGGGACAAGGAGAGTTAGTGCATGGGAAGGGGAGAGAGAGATGTCAAGTTATTGCAAAGAATATTGAGCGGGAAAGACAGAGTTAGGGTTAAGAGTGTACCTCACGGTGGTGGCGAAGAAGCCCTCGCGGTGGTTGCGGTGGAGAGGAGCTCGCGATTAGGGCAGAGTGAGAGTGAGAGTGAGAGTGAGCGTGATGAAAAGAGAAGAACAGAGACGTACATAGCGAAGTGAAGAAGGCGAGCAGATGTAAAGGTTGTAATTAAAAACCATCTTCAAAAAAGCATTTTATGTCAGTTGTTTGTAACAACTGACGTTAAAAATAAATAAAAATTTAAAAACACTTTTAACGTCAGTTGTCTTAAACAACCGACGTTAAATGTGTATAAGTTTCTGCAAAAACATTCATTCCTATGACTACTGTTCTACTTACCCATGCACCTTGTAACTTAATCCTCTTAATGAGCATTAAGTTTATAGATCAGTTTTCAATAAAATCAGGCAGTCTCTCTTCTCTATATAAAGTACCATTCTTCTGTATCAGTCTGTAATACACCCCCCTCTTCTTTTCCTCTATATTTCGTGCGTTTTCTATTCCTTCACAATATGGCTCTATCATATTTGAGACTTTTATTATTTCTTCCTATACCTAGACTTAAAGGTCTCTGTCTTAATGGTCAAAAAACTTCTGAGGTTGAGTAAATCACGTAACATGGATGGTAAGGTTGGGTGAATCACGTAATGTGATTCCCTCACTTTTTCATCCCCTCATCCCTTTCACTCTGCTTTGGCTGCAAGTGATTGTGGATTCAGATGGAGCATCAAGGAATTCAAGTGATGGAGGAGATGCATCCATTGGAGTTTCTGAGGATAGGACTGAGAAGAAAATGACGTTGAAGCAGAAACTTTTTTATATTTTAGGGTTATGTTGCAGAAATTTTTTATCTTTTAATCATGTAATTGTAACTTATGAATCGCTTCAATGAGATACGATTTGATTATACATATAACTTGTTTTATGTTAAGTGTTTATTTATTTTAATTTGCACAAGAATTTGTTTACTAATTCAAGCTAATTAATTAAGATTTAAAATAAACTTGTTTAAAAAAAAGTTTAGAAATAAACTGCACTATATGGAGTGATCTGCGTTAAAAGTGACAACAGGGAGATGACAACGAAAGAAAGATAGGAATGAGTTTCAGATAGGAATATAGGATTATTTACGTCAGTTATTTATTTAACTGAAGTAAAAAATCACACTTTTAACGTCAGTTGTATAAACAACTGACGTTAAGTGTGTGTTTAGATGAGGTATTTCGAAATTCTAAGGAATTTGAAATCCAAGGTAATTCAATTGCTTCATTTAAATTACCTTCATTTTGAAAGTACTTTGTTTGGATGGGGTAATTCAAATACCTTGTATTTTAAATTCTTTGTTTGGATAAAGTATTTCAATTACCTTCAATTACAAAATTTTTTTTGAATATTCTTTTAAAAAAAATGAGATTTCAATATAAAATGTGACAAATAAATAAACAATAGCAATTTTTGAAATAATAAAAATTTAAAATAGTCTTTGAAAAATAATAAAATTAGACAATTTACTTGGTTGTGAAACATAGTTGCCTCTAATTTCACATAACTGTTATGAATATTTTTTCTGGTTCAATAGTTGAAGACGGTATCTCATATTCTCAAGCACGACCACTTTCAAATCAACATAAACTCCATATCTATTTAATTAATAATCATGTTTAAGGACCAACTTGTCATAGAATGGAATGCTAAATTGCTAAGCATATGGATCAATACATTCATAGCAATTGAGATCAAAGTCACTATCCACTAATTAAGAAACCGGCCAATATTCATAACAAAATTAGGCCAACCCCTTTAAATAGAACCAACATGACATACCAAGAAAAAAAACAGCTTGATTAGCAAAATGAGTTTAGAATCTCAGTTTCTGGACAATAGAAAATGGATTAAGATGCCTGCAATCTCATGTAAATACCAACTAGAAACAAGATCACAATCAGATGTTGATGGCTTGTTGCAGTGGATTAGGTTCAGTATATTTCCTATATAAAAAAAAAGTTCCATCAATAATAGTAATAGTCATTAACGTGAGGAAAAGGATAAAATAAAATCTTATATTGTACTTAATCCATACCTCAGCTAGTAAAAATCCAACAATTAATTTTACCTGGCATTAGGACATGAAAGCCAACAAGTAATCCTTTTTCTTGTCCAGTGGAAGAGCTCTTATAACTACAAGTTTACTAGGATTTTCAGTCAACCAATTGATAGCCTTGAGCCATTGCTCATTGTCAAGACCCGGTATTTTCTCCAGCTCCTCTATCACTTAGTTGTTCAATGCAATCCTTTTCTCCTTCGTTATATAGACAATTAAGGAAGCTGTGCCTTTCCAATTCCCAATTATGGTATGGTTCCTTGACAAAATATTTGTCATAATACCAAGCCACTGCACCCATAAGCATTGCAGCGGCACTAACAACAATGAATTTTATTTTCTCCTCAAATTCTACCTCCTCTTCATTTCTTTTACGTTTTCTTGAAGTATCAACTACACTAGTGTCCATTTCTTCACTATACACAACATATAACATAACATCAAATTATGAACAAAATTTCAATAATGAAGAGTAAAAATCATCAGATAACACAATGTCAACACAATTTGGAACTCAAGGCAGAGTAGTAAATGAGATTCAAAAGCCATAACATCAAATTGCTGCTAACTTATTATTTCATGACAAAGAGCATGTAACATGATACATCATTTACACTAAGATTTGTCATCAAACTCATTCATAAGGTAACATTGGACCTTCTCCAAGTCCAAGCCATGAAAGGACATTTAATGTGTCATCAACAACAAATCATACAAGAATTAAATGCTTTAATCTCCTGGTCGGAATCTGAGGGCATGTCTAAGAATTTTTTTTACAACGACTGCCATTCCTATCCTTAGTTAAGCCAGCCCCAAATTTCTTTTGATAGCTTCGAGTATGATGCAAACAGATATTACAATAAATTGCAAGTAGAAAAGTGCTACTGCACACAGATTAGTGAACATAAGCTTTAACTCACCAAAGACAATATGTTTTGCAAAGCCTAACATTATAAGAAGAATTTTGGAAACTTCCAAATCTCAGCAGGAAACATTTTAAAAAGTTAAAGATAAAAATCCTGAAAATAAAAAAGATGCAAAGGGAACCATAAACTGACTTTTAACACTAAATCTTAACTAAATAAAAACCATCAAATATATTCTATCAAAAACAACAGAATGTATATTCTAGGAAATAAATAGAGGAAAGCTTGCATGAGCGCTCAAAACTTCAAATCAGTAAGTGAAATAGGTAAACTTTATTAGTGATTTCCACCTGGATGCCAAAACTTAAGCAAATTCATAATTGGCTGCTATGAAGTTTATAATAGCAGCAAGCAATTACAGGTTCAGCACAGGCACCAAATGGTGCAATGACTAGCTAAAGTAAATTGTAGCAACAAGATCAGGGTGGAATTAAAATCAGCTCAGAATAATTGCAAGACACATTTCTCCACTAAAATCAGAATGGCAGTGTACGTTCCAATGAGAGTTGAAACTATTTCTGCCATAGGTCTTTGAAGAAAAAATCATCTCCACAGTTTTATTAATAGAAAGAATGATAGTTAAATCACTCACATAAATAAACCAGAGACTGGATTTTTACACACATCCAAAATCTTCATTTTTCTCATAAAAAAAATGCAAGAAATTACCGATAAAATTTCTACATCTTACCCATTTAGAAACAGACCACCAAACACAGATCACATGACATCATAGACCAAAACTAGCATACTGAAATTCCAAATAAGCATGGATCAAACCCAAAATCAAGACTCCCACCATGAAGCCAACCATTTTGCTTCAAATCCTAGCCATCTTGTGACAAAAATGACAAAGTAGGCACACTCCACATCAAGAAAAACAAAAAATGAAACCACAAAGTAAATCAAACACGGATCATAATTGGCACCATGAATCCAATCATTTTGCTTTAAATCACAAACAACCCATAAAACACAGATCACATGACCTCATACACCAGTACTACCAGAATCCATTAACAATCCAAAATTTAAATTAACTGACAACTCAACATGAATCAAGCCCAAAAATCAAAACTACCACCACGAAACCAATATTTTTTCTCCAAACTGAATCCACGGTAGAATAAAAAATGAAAAATGAAAAAAATACACACACATACCCGTGACAAGAAACAACCCAGATGGAAGCTGCTTCAAGAAAAAAAACTCTCTTCCCCTTAAATCTCCAAGTAAAGCCAGCCCTGAAGACAAAAGCAAACATAATATGAAAGTTCATTCACCAAAAACACCATAACAACAAGAATAAATATAAAAAATCCATTAAAAATGCTCATCCATATTCATATGGTGGAATTCCAGAACAACACTTTCATGTAGCTTAGTATATAGTAGATCTAATACCTAGTAGATCTCAATTCTCAAATCACCAAGCTAGGGCTATGGACGTGAGGAATCCATAGCTATGAAGGTGAGGAATCGATAACCATGGACGTGAGGAGAAGAAGAGTGATGTGTGAAGCAGAGAAAGGAAATGGCGAGAGTGAGAAGATGCTGAGAAAGGAGAACAAGGATTAAGAGAGCAAGGGTTCAAGAGAGAAGGTATTTAGAAATCCTTCAATTTAGATAGTATTTTAAATCCACTCATTTTAACTAGAAGAAATACCTGATAGAAATTCCAAGAATTTTAAATATCTTACAATAAAAATATCTAAACAGTATATTTTAAAATCATGTATTTTAAATATCTTAAAAATTTACTTTACCCTCTCATATTACTCTATCCAAACAGACTTTAAAAGTGTTAATAATTCTTGCAAATCACTTTTAACGTCAGTTCATTACATAACTGACGCAAATAGTGATTTAATATTTACAAAACTGTCACCGCCTCATTTTTAATGTCAAACTTATGATCAACTGACGTAAAACTTTCCCGTATATTACATTATTTCCACTAGTGCAACCGTAGCAAAGCTCTGATGAATCAGAGCTCTAATACTACGTAGAAACCTAAACTTGGATGAAGAAATGACAAAGTTCTGATGAAATCAGAACTGAACAAGGCAAGCTTGCAATGCGCAAGAATAGTGCCAAAACAAGAACTGAAGAAATGAAATCAAGAGGAAGGAATTGAGTGATTGAATGATTTAAGATCAATGCTTCAATTGAATTGATCAGAAAGCTAATGTCAGTATTTATACAAGTCAAGTTAGAAGTAACTGTCAACTAACTTCAGTTAAAACTAACTAACTGATAGGTTAAGACTAACTAACTAAAACTAACTTAAGTTACATAGATTTTCTTGGGTAAGAGTTCACTTGACAAAGGAAAGCATGGAAATCACTCGCCGTCAGCCTCTCCATTGCTTAACTTGTTCAAATATTTATCATCAAGGAGAGGAAATGATAATGTAGAGTATCTCTCAGGAAAAAGGTGTGAAGACAATAGGTGCACAGTGCAAAGAAGGGTTTGGTCGATATTATATAGAGTAGAGCCTGAAAGCAAATATATCTATCAGAGACTAACTAGCAACATTGACTTTCAGGTATCTGCCCTTGTGTAACAACTAACAAGGAGATCAATTCCTATATATGTGAATGGTTGTGACTTGTTGAGACAGAGATAGATAGAGAGAAGGGGTAGATACAAGAACTTCAAGACGTTGAAGAGTAAACGAAGGGAATTGTTGGTTAATTTCTCAACCACCAACTAGCTAGGATATAATGGGTAGAAAATGGATACCATTATGGATATCCATGGATAAATTAAATGGATATTTTTTCTACCCGCTTATTAATGGAGCCTGGGCGGATACTATAATATCCATACCCGGGGTACCCACTAAGGTGAAATTATTAAAATACTTTACATATATAAACCAAATTGTTAGAAAATCAGAGAAATATCTGATAATATCTTTTCATATCTTAGCATATCTTAGAGTATCCTAGATAATCTCTTAGGATTTATTTCTTATTTATATTTTATGATTTGATTCTCTATTTGATTAAGATTAGGATTCTACTTTTAGTATAAATAAGAATAGGACTATTGGGTTGTCTTTTGTAATCACATCATCGTTACATCAATTCAATATCTTATTATTTCTTAGTTTGTTTCTCTCTTTTCCTCTTTCCCTACCTAAAAACCTTCAAATTCAACATGGTATTTAGAGCCGGACAAAGGAACCATCCTCTGTGACCTGTCCCGTCACTATTCCGCTGCGGAGTTCCGACAAGTATGAAGGAACTCTAGTCATCTTCTTAGCCATACAACAAAAAAAAAGAACAAAAAAAAATCATTTTCTCTCCTTCATTGTGTTCTTTTCCGGCTCGTCCTTCTTCTTTTCAACTTGCGTTCCTATCCCGTTAGCCGTTGTCCGCCATCGTCTGCCTCCGTCTATCGTCGTCTCCGACCGCTAACACCACCGGTAGACTCGCTTGTCGCTGATCTGTCCAACCGTTCAAACAGCACCGCCGTAAGCCTCCAAACGCGCCCACACGCGCGTGTCCTCTGATCAGCGTGCAGCCGCACACGCTTCCCTTTCACCGGTGCGTCCGACCACTGTTCTGGTCGCCGTTTCCAGTGCTGAACTCGTCATTCATTGCTCTCTCTGGATCTGTGCTCACCTCCTTCATCGAAACTCTTTTGAGCAACGTCCCTATGTGTTGTACGGTTCAGGTACCAGTGATTTCGGTCATTAGCATTTGTGTTCTGACCCATGGCTAGTTTTACCTCCTCATATACTCCTAAGGACTCCCCATCATACCAGTGTGGCTTCTCTTCCCACCGACGATCATTCCAGTGGTAACCCATTTCCCATGGATGAATCATATTAATGGTGACTCTTGTTCCACCGACGATCATTCCAGTGGCGACTTTTTCCCACATATGAATCATATTAGTCGTGATTTCTATTTCCGTCGATGATTGACTTATGCTGGCTATGACTCACACTAGCCCAACTCATTGTCCCGGGTGCTCTGGCCCGACTCTTTTCTTAGATGCACTAGCTCGTCTTTCTCCCAGATGCACTAGCCTTGACCCCTTGTCCCAGATGCACTGGCCTCATCTCAGTCCCGGAAGTAGTTGTCTAACTTAATTTCAATTTGAAATAATTTGGCTTTTCGATATTGTTGTTGAAGCTTCTAAATATGGTTTTGAGAAGTTCGGACCTTGCTGCTAGATTGCTTGCCAAGAAATTTCTATCAGGCTGATGATCATTTCAGCTATCTTGCTAAGTTATCTTTCCAGCAACTCTCTCCGGCCTCTCCAATATTGTTGAGTTGCTTTCCAACCATTATTTTCGTGGAGCTCAGTTTTTTATTTTAAATTTTAATTTGAGGGGGAATATGCATTGTTTTCGTATAACAAGCTTAAAGCTTAGTAAGCTTTAGCTTGAGGGGGAGTGTTAGAAAATCAGAGAAATATCTGATAATATCTTTTCATATCTTAGCATATCTTAGAGTATCCTAGATAATCTCTTAAGATTTATTTCTTATTTATATTTTATGCTTTGATTCTCTAGTTGATTAAGATTACGATTCTACTTTTAGTATAAATAAGAATAAGACTATTGGGTTGTTTTTTGTAATCACATCATCGTTACATCAATTCAATATCTTATTATTTCTTAATTAGTTTCTCTCTTTTCCTCTTTCCCTACCTAAAAACCCTCAAATTCAACACAAATGCCCTATTTTTTCACCATCCTTTTTTTGTTTCTTAAATTTGACAGCTGCAACACCCAAACCATATCATATCTAAGCCATATGGATCATTGTGTTATGTATTATTACTTTTGTTCAATTATTGTGTTATGAATTAATGCTTGTAGATTATTGCTTCTGGATTAATGCTCAAAGTTTAATGTTTGTGTGTAAATGATGGTAAGATAGGGGTGTTTGAATAAAAAAATTAGCCTAATATTCAATAATTTTTTGAGGTGCTTGAATATTCATGGATACCCGTAAATAATGATAAATTTGTTTAAAACTATCAAGATGGATACCCGCACGGATATGAGGCGGGGACGGATATGAAATTTATCTAATGGACAGGTAGTGAGTGGCTACTACCCGTACCGACCGCCCCATTTATATCCTAGATATACCAGATAGTTATGTTATCCAAACAACTTATTTATTTATTTATTTGATAAAATATTGAAAACATATTGTACGTGGCCACGATTCATTGGATGTCCAAGTAATAACTAATTATATATTAAAATAGTGTGGAGATATTTAATAGTTTAATACATGATTACGCATGGCAATTGGCAAGGTTTTTTTTTTTTTTTGACAAGAGCAATTGGCAAGTTAATTAGATGGTTTCCTTGGTATAGTTAATAATGATGTATTAGGATTTAGGATATATCAACCCATTTTCTAAAAAAAAAATTTATACCCCCATATTGTTCATGCAAATTTGAATAGGAGATGGTGATTGAATAAAATGATTTTTAAAGTGATGGTTTTAAAATTTAAATATTTGCTATTATAAATATAATTAATTTTAGAATCTTGAAAAGTGGTGAGTGGAAATGCACCATAATCCCGAACAAATTTTATTTGTATTTTAGGCTATGCCTGGGATTTATAAATAAAAAGAAAATGAGTATATTCTAAATTCACTTTTTGAAAGATTATTACAACGTTATTGTAATAATAATAATAATAAGATTACAACGTTATTAGATGTTTTTTTATCAACAATTAAGTCTTTTTTTTACGGAAATCAATTAAGTCTTTTTTACCACTGTCTTTTTATCATTTCATTTCATCATTAATCACTCTACTTCATCCATCTGAGCAAAGCATTAATTAGCCTCTCGAACAAAAATTTTAGATTGAAATATACTTTTGATCATTTATCTTATTTTTTGGATTCGATTTTGTTCTCTTAAACAAATTCGTTTTATTAGTAATGTCGTTAATTTTGGCATACATGTTGGTTAGGTGATGATTTGGATAATTGAGTTGACACGAGTTGACACGTCCTCCACGTGTGAGGACCATGGATTTGAAAATTAAGAAAGAGGCTCAAAAAGATATTTTAGTGATTCTTCCCCAACGAGTCTTCTTCCTCGATGGATCTTCTTTCCCAAAGATTGCGGACCGTCATGGATGACCTGTCTCGAACCCAAAAAAATTAGGTTGTACCTAAGTGCTGTTATCCAAAGCACTTCAAGTTGATCGAGAAAATCCAGGTTGAACAGCACAAACTACACCTCTGCTCTCTCATGATCCCATCAAGGTTTGATAGCAAACGGAATCCAATATGACACCATTCTCATCTCTTAAAAACCTTCTAACAAACCCCCTACAGAACCAGAGAATAAAAAGGAAAAAAAATTGTATTACATTTATATGATTAACAAAAGAAAATGGCGAATAATTGAGGGAATAAATAAATTAAAAGAGAAGAAAACTTCTTTTTTGAGATCTAGGAATTGCCTAGAGGCAACCATTTAGATCGTGTTTGGGTAAACAACTTAATTAAGTGCTTATCACATGAGAGCTTATCGTATGAGAGCTTATGCCACAAGTGCTTAAATTCAATAAGTTATTTGCGTTTGGATGCACAATTTGAAAAGTACTTATACAAAATTAAAGCGTTTGGATGCGTCATTACATAAACGCTTATGAACATTTTAAAAATAAAAAAATTGACTTTATTAAATTATCAATAAAAAAATGTAACTTTTAAAAAAATAAAAATAAATATTGGGTTATTTTTAAAATTTTAATGTTCACAAAGCAATGACTAAACACAATTAATCCAAGATTAGTAAGAACTAAGCACGAAATTTCAGGTAACAGTAAGCATGAAACAACACAATCACATGAGAAAAACATTCATAACATTAATCAGTAAATCACAAGCACATGAGAAAAAAATCATAACAGTAAACCAGAAAAATAACACAGCAAATGGGAAAGGGAGAAAGACAAGGTTATGACTTTAGAACATTGTTAGAAGGGGGAAAATGATAAGGAGAAGGGGAAATGGATAAGGTTCTGACTTTAGAACATTGTGGACGGCAGACTGTGGACGGAGGTTGCGGACAGACGATGGCGCACGGCGGAACGTGGACGGTCAACCTTCTTTGGATGCACACGGTCGACGGCGACAGTTGTACAGTGGACAGTAGGCGGCGGTCGCACCAGTGCTATGCTAGGGTTCCTCTACTCTCTGCTAACTGCTAAGAGATGAAAGTGGGTAAGGGGGAGAGAGGCTGGTGCCCGATGCCCGATAGAACAAGAAAATTGGAAGGAAAAAAAAGAAAGAAGGGGTAAGGGGACTCGAAGAGTGAAAAAGACGGGACTGTTTTCGCATAAGCTCTTATTAAAAATTTCATAAGCTTCTCCCAGTAGCTTATGAAAATAAGCCTAAAACAACTTATGGAATGACAAAAGCCTTTTTGATAAGCTTTGCCAAATACAACACATAAGCGCTTATGCCATAAGATAAGCTCAAAAGTGCTTACATAAGCTCTTCCAAACGCCCCCTTATTGTGCTTGCATCTAGAGCCAACCACAACCTTATGCATGCATGTTCGTGGTCCAGTATAAAGAGAGCAAGTCTTGGGTGGACACAACCTTACCACCTCATTCTTGGGCACAACGAATAAAATTTTTCCAACACATAAAAATATATAAAAATATAAATAACACATTTAATTAATGGGACCCACTTGACACAATTAACAAAATAATAAATCATGCCTCCTATACAACTCTATCTCATGATCCCCCCCTCCCTCCTCCGACGAAGCCTTTCCTCTCCGTCCATGGAGGAAGCCACAGCATCTCCGTTGTTGAACTAACAAGTCACGGTGGAAAGTTGTGTTTTTTTTCTGTCCAAAAAACCTCTGTAATGAGATTCTGGAAGACACTGATCACTCGACTCACTTTCTCTCATAATTTGGGTGTTTTTGTTATTAAGTTTGACAGAACTAAAGTTCTGCTCCTACGTATCCTGTGTAGAATCAAAGCTTAGACGTAGTTCTTTATGGTCTATGTATTTATAGAGTGTTTTCCTTCCCCGATAAGGATTGCTGGGCACATTTTACACGTGACCCTAAATCAACTCCTTGACATAGGGTCATTAATCCTCATTATTGCTGGCAATATTTGTAACATCCCGCTTTTCATAAATAATCTTAATACATTTATATAAATTATATATATGTTTGCATATGCTTGTTAGGTTGTTTTTTTATATCTAAGTTCATGTTTGGGAAAGTTTAGCCTTAGAAAGGTTCAACCCTTTTAGAGTCCTAGTAACTTGTTTCATCGTTTTGGTCATATATTGAGTTCTAGATGTCCGATCGAGGTGATATTTGTGGCGTTGGAAAGCTAAGAGAATTATCTACAAGTATTATTTTTGGTGATTTTGCCAAACCGATCACCTATATGGTCTCACAAGTCATTCTTTGAGCGCCCCGTGCTTAGGAGTTGAGCACGGCCGTGCTCAACAGGGAGCAAGGCCGTGCTCAGGTATCAGAGTCTATAAATAGAGCAGTTTCATGAGGGTTAC
Source organism: Sophora flavescens (assembly GCA_030762895.1). Classification (NCBI taxonomy): domain Eukaryota; kingdom Viridiplantae; phylum Streptophyta; class Magnoliopsida; order Fabales; family Fabaceae; genus Sophora; species Sophora flavescens. Next base: position 231,685,922 of record CM061064.1, on the reverse strand, counting down.
GGGCCAAACCCTAATTTGGCACTTTGGGCAACTTTTGTGGGGTAAAAACCTATTTTCTCTTCCTCCCCTTGAGCCCATTTGATGCCTTGGGGTTCTTGCTCTAATTTTGGGAGGTCTTGGTTGGTCTGTGCCAATCATAGAAGGCTTAGAAAGCAAGTCAAGCCGCTTGAGGGAAACGCGATGGTTCTTCGTTTGGGTTGCTAGTTGGCTTTCGTTGGTTGTAATCTTCATACCAGGTATGGGGAGAAGGGTAGTGTATATCATAGGCATTGGGGGTAGTGTAAGGTAAAGGGGTTCCATTAACCCCGATTTGCTATGTTTGATGATATGATTAACTTGTTGGTTTAATTTGTTATGATAACATGTTTGATTATTGTTTTACATGCCTATGTTCATAGTATATTCTTGATGGTTACGTTGTTACTGCTAATATGAACATGATGTTACGTTGATGATTGTTGGCTTTGGCTAAGTTATATGATAACATGTTGGTTGTTGGAATACCATGATAATATGTTTATAATTATGAGTGATTGTTTTATGTGGAATATAATGATATATGTATCATTGTTGTGGTTGAACATGTTGGTTGATTGGTTGATGCCATAACTGTTGAATTGATGTTGTTGATTGCGTTGGTAGAATGGTTGATGCCATGACTGTGATGATAACACTGAGTTGATGTTGAAGTCATGGGTGCTTTTTGGCCTAGGCAAGGAGGTGGTTGGGATTGTTTGTTGTTTGCCATGCACAGAGCATTGGAGTTGATGGTTGAGCGGGAGGTTCGACATAGGGTAGATCGCCCGGGAGTATGGTGATATGGCCATCCACGGTAGGTCACCCGATGGTTTGGTGACCGCGACCCCCCATGATGAGGCATCCACGGTTTGATGTGTTGGCTATCCATGGGGTTCACCCATGGTTTGGTGAACTGCCGGTGTTGGTGATTTTATGGCCAATACGGATATGCAACTCCGAAGTTGTTCATCCTGAGTTAGTTAGATCCACATGCATAGATGGAGTATCGGAGTAGTGTTGCATTTCATCGCATAGCATACTTGTTGTTGTTGATGATGATGTATGTTGATATGTATGCTGGTGTATGTTATGCTGCCATGCTATCTGTTTTACCTTACTTCCTATCTCCATGCCGTATATATTTACAGGATTCTTACTCCCAGTTGTTTGTTTGCTTGTTTGGCCTGATCGGCACCTTGCAAAGAATGGCGAGCAGTCAGGAGATGAGTGACTCTGAGGAGCCGCTTCTAGTAGTTAGTTATGTTTAGTTTCAGTTTGTTTATCTGAATTGTTATTTGGATTGGTTATACCAGCTCTGTAATGTGGGGTGGGGTTTTCTTTATGGTTCATGCTTATGTTTTAATTGTTTTTAACTTGTTTTATTTTCCGCAAGTTTTGAGAAATAGTTCATGTGGGACCTTTCTACCCATGGACAAACAATTTATTTTATTTAGTTAATGTATGATTGGTTTTATATCTTTGTCCTTTAAATGCTTTATAACATGCGGGGTAGCAGGGTGTCACAATATTTGCTAATAATGAGGGGCGTGAGCGGGGGCGCCTGCTGGGCTATCTCTATCACATCACAGTCCCTTGATTGTGGGGTTCTGGCCATTAATGCACCCTACCCTCTTACTGATATTCTTAACTCGGCCCTTTGCTTTGGCCGTGCTGTCAGCTCGGTCTCCCCTGGTAGTATGAGGTTATGTGTCGACTATCGGCAGCTCAACAAGGTGACCATAAAGAATCGGTATCCCCTCCCTAGGATTGATGATCTCATGGACCAGTTGATGGGCGCTTGCTTCTTTTCTAAGAAAGATTTGAGGTAAGAGTACCATCAGATTCGGGTTAAGTCCGAGGACATCCCGAAGACGGCATTCAGAACGTGATATGGTCACTATGAGTACTTGGTTATGCCCTTTGGTGTGACCAATGCTCCTGCGGTCTTCATAGACTACATGAACAAGACCTTTCACCCTTACTTGGATAAGTTTGTGGTGGTGTTTATAGATGACATCTTAGTGTACTCCAAGAACAAGGAGGAACATGAGGAACACCTGAGGGTTGTCTTGCAAACCCTTAAGGAAAAGCAGTTTTACTCTAAGTTGTCGAAGTGTGAGTTATGGTTAGAGGAAGTAAGCTTCTCAGGACATGTCATCTCTAAGGGTGGCATAGCAGTGGACCCAGCTAAGGTAGAGATGGTACTCCAATGGGAAGTGTCGAAGTCTGTAACCGAGATTAGGAGTTTCTTGGGGATATCCGGGTATTACCGAAGGTTTATAGAAGGTTTCTCTAAAATAGCTTCACCCTTAACCCGTCTCACCAAGAAGGGACAGTTGTTTGTGTAGGACTCCAAGTGTGAAGAGAGTTTCCAAACCCTTAAGGATAGGTTGACATCAGCACCAGTGTTAGTTTTGCCAGATCCTAGTGAACCCTTCGTAGTTTACTGTGATGCTTCTAAGCATGGGTTAGGTAGTGTGTTGATGCAGAATGGTAAAGTAGTTGCTTATGCTTCAAGGCAGTTAAAGACTCATGAGAAGTACTACCCTACCCATGACCTAGAGCTAGGAGCTGTGGTATTTGCCTTAAAGATCTGGAGGCATTACCTTTATGGAGCGAGGTTTGAGGTCTTTAGTGATCATAATAGTTTGAGGTATCTCTTTGATCAAAAGGAGTTGAATATGAGGCAGCGTAGGTGGATGGAGTTCTTAAAGTATTATGACTTCGAGCTGACCCCAAACTTGAATCATTGCTTGTCCTCAAGTAATGGAAAGAAACATAAGAAACCGTAGAATTCTATTTAATGAATGGCATGCATGGATCACCCAAATTTTTCAATCTTTTTAAGACTCAGAATTCCACACTTTCACTCCTAACAAAATACTCTTTCTATCCAACACAAATCAACAATTATTACAAAACTGGTCTAAAGTCAGATTAACATATGCTGCAGCAAGCTCACTCAGAACAGTTGGTTTTGCTTCTCACTCTCTCATCAGAATTTCACTCTCACCACAAACATACATCTCTGATCTAAACTTGATAAGGTTCTATCACAATCAAAACATCACAGAATTACACACAGTAAGAGGTCTTTTATGGCTATAACAGGGCTTAGGACAGGTGGGATTAAGAAATTTGGGTAAGTAGCTAATCTCAAGGTAGAGCAAAATGATGCTTTTCAATTCAGCTCACAATCCCCATTGTTCCTACAATCCACACATTTGTTTCTTCATTTCCTCACTAAGATCCCAGTTTATTGTTTTTGTTGTGAACAAGGAATAGATTATTGTTAACTTTCAGATTTTTCTTTGTTCTTTGTTCTCAATTTTCTTGTTTTTTTTTTTTTTGCAAAACATATATAAAATAGGGGAATTTTGCAGCTTCATTTTTTTTTTACATTTGAGAGTTTCTTTCTTCTTTGCTGCTTTTCCCCCCTTTTATTTGTAAAGCCTTGCAGCTGCATAAGTGTTGCAGCATAGCACCCCCAAACTTAATATGGTGCTTGTCCTCAAGGCACCCCCAAACTTGCCTCAGAACATAGATACAAAAAGCATCCTTAAGCTCCACCTATTCAGGTATTCTTTGTTTTTCCAGTTAAGGGCTTGTAATGTGCTAGTTTTTTACAATAAAAGGGCTAAGGCTCAAAGGGGTAACACTAAGGACATATAGATTGAGAGGGTTAGCTGTTTAAACACTGGCTAAAAATAAAAACATAATAAAAAAATGCCTCAAGCATAAAGTATGTGCAATCATGTGTGTTCAGATCAAACAGAAACAAAGCAAGCTTTACAGAAAATGCATGAGTGTGGTTTATATGCATAGTGTAGCTTTATCACTCAGGCTCATATTTATATGTTCATGCTGCAGCACATGTGTCTTCTGGCCTAGACAGTGGTGCAACAATGTTAATGGTGCACAGTCAAGTTAGAGCAGTAAGTTAGTCAGCAAGTGTTTTATTCAAAGAATCTTGTTTTCAACACAACAAAAAGGCCAGAGGCCACTTCCATTTAATCGTTAATCATATGGAATCAAGAGGTGGGCTCGTGCATGGCCATTCATCAACCATAAATTTTAAAAAAAAAAACAACCATGGCCCTAATGGCTCTACAAACAGTTAAACAGAAAAGGTTCTAATGACCACTACTTGCAGAAAATTTGAAAGCATGGGTTATGGTAATGACCACTCCTCTAAGGATCTGTTTCAAGCCATTGGTGCTTTGATGCGGTTGCTCCTCCTGGTGCCGTCACTTTTGGTGGTGACACCTTGCTTGGTGTTGCTCTAGTGACTTGGACTTCATCTTTTTCATTTTCACCTTCTTCCTCTCTTTGTGCAACAACCTTTTCTTGATTATTCTTGGCTCCAATGATTCATACTTTCTAGACCACACATGTTGAGTTGTCTTGTTGTCCAAGAATTCCACCCCTTCCTCATCAGAGGAGTCATCAGCATCTACTGATGTTGCAGCATTTCTATAATCAGACTGATTCTTTAGGAAGTGATGTTGCACCAGCTCATCAAATGATTGTATGAAAGGGCATTATTACATTCCTTCATCTGGGTATTTGAAGACATTAAAAACATTGAATGTGGCATTCTTTAATCTCTGAGGAAAAGGTGGAGGAGGTCTTTCTGGAATCAGTTTAGGTGTAGTGGGAGATGCTGCAGCATTGGGTGTTTTCTTAACAATTGCAGGTTGTTCTGTTGCAGCATCTTCTTTAGCTGGTTCTTTTTCATATTCTGAATTATTCACTTTCTGTTTCTTCTTTGGTTCTGCAACTTCTACATCTTTGCCACTTCTCAAATGGATTACCTTGTACTGTTCCTTTCCTCCTCCGGAATTTGAGGCTTTAGGATCTTTAGGAGAAGTAGGTAATGTACCCATTTGCCTTGAATTGATTGCATTGGCAAGCCGTCTCACTTGAGTATCTAAGTTTCTCATTCTAGCCTTGGTTTCTGTCATGAATGCTTTCAGTACAGTTTCTAAGGATGAATCTGGCATTTTCTGCTGCACTTGGGATTGTTCTTTGCCTAGGTCATTGTTGTTCGATTGTAACCAGGAGGTGGGTTCAATGTGTTACTGTAATTGGAATACCTCAGGTTTGGATGTTGAGATTGTTGTCAATCTGTGTTGCCAAATGAATTATTGCCTCTATAATTATTATTTCCCACATAGTTGACTGCAGCAGGGTTTACAGAGCAATTATCAAACAAATGATCTCCTCCACAATATACACATGATATTGCATCTGCCTTGTAGATTTGTTCATTCACCATTTCTTCAGTCATTATTGGTGGTGCAGATGAATTTCCTTGGTTTCCCATAGTCATTCCCTTTACCATATTGGTTAAGGCAAGTATCTGAGTCAAAAGAACATATATTTCACTCACTTCATAGGCTCCTGCTATAGCATTGACCTTGCCAGGAGCAAGTCTAGTTGTTGGCCACTAATAACTGATATTAGAGCATGGGCTTCATTGTAAGATTTAGTGAGCAGACGGCCTCCAGCCGAAAAATCCAACATCATCCTTGAGCTAGGTGAGACACCACTGTAGAAGTGCTCCATCTCAATACAATATGGGATGCCATGATGGGGACACTTCTTCAATAATTCCTTGAATCTCTCCCAAGCTTCAAATAATGGCTTATCATTATGTTGCTTGAAAGCCATGATCTCATTTCTCAGTTTTGTAGTCATGGTGGGAGGGAAGAACTTAACAAGAAATTTCTCGGTCAGTTTGTTCCATGAGTCATTGAGTTTGGCTCTAGAGTATTCAGTCAATTCTTTGACTTGCCTCCCAAGGAAAATGGAAACAATCTCAATATGAATTCATCATCTATGATGCCTGGAATCTTGAAGTTGCTTCCTACATTTAGAAATTTATTCAAGTGCAAGTGAGGATCCTCTGCTGCAGCACCATTAAATTGTCCCATTGCTTGCAGCATTCGGAACATCACTGGTTTAAACTCAAACTGTGGTGCAGTGATTGGGGTCCTCACAATTCTAGTATTCATAAGTTCAGGGTCAAACACAGCATACCCTCTGATTGCACTATCCCTGTTGTTGGCCAGAGCCATACTATCATGCTGCTCTTCTTCAGCCATTTCAGAGCTTGCAATAGATAGTGTTGCAGTAGAAGCTAGTATGTATTCAGGTGTCAAGAACCTGTGCATACAGTTTCTATACCCCGTGCTACAGCAAGTCACCGAGAATATTAGAAAATCTAACTACAGAACTAAGTTGATGCCTTAAGTAGGGAAAACCCTGCATATCTCCACTTTGATGGTTAAGGAGATTGATCTGATTGAGGAGTTTAGAGACCTTAGTCTAGCTTGTGAGTTTACCCCTAAGAGTATTAGGCTTGGAACCTTGAAGGTTACCGACAGCTTGATGGATCAGATTATAGAGGGTCAGAAGTTAGATGAGTTTCTCTAAAATCAGCGAGAGTTGCTTGCTCAGGGTAGAGACCTTAGTTTCAAGAATGGAAGTGATGGAGTCCAGAGGTTTTGGGATAGGGTGTGCATACCAGATGTTTTTAAGCTTAGGAAATTGATCCTTGAGGAAGGACATAGGAGTGGTTTGAATGTGCACCCAGGTGCCATTAAGATGTATCAGGATCTTAAGAGGACGTTTTGGTGGCCTAGAATGAAAAGGATGTGGCTGAGTTTGTGTTTCCGTGCCTAGTTTATCAGAAGGCCAAGATGAAACACCAAAAGCCTTCAGGTAAGTTGCAGCCGTTGAGTAAGGATTAGATAATTAGTTTCCAAAAGGAAGGGCGTCAAGGACAAATAGATGAGTGGTTTGGGGGTTACTGTAAGAAGGATCTTTAATAGAGACGAGAGGGCAATTATGTTATGCGGACATAGTTGCACTCGAGCCCCTGTCGGAGACCCTAGTAGAGAGAGATTGACTCATGGAATTATTATTGCTTGAGTTCTTGTCTTTGACAGTAGGAGGGGATCGATCACCCCAATTACTCGTCGCCTGTAGGTGAAGTAACGATAATTGTTATAAGCTTTATGTCAGTGAGGTTAGTGGCCTTAGTCGTTTAGACATGAATCGAGTAGATACTAGTCGCTTAGAAAGTAAACTCATAGTGGCCATGGGCAAGAGTGTTAAGTTTGCAACCATAGATCTTCAAAATTTAGACTTCTAACCCGTGACTAGTGTATATGTTCCCTAGGAGTGGAGGCCTATTTAAGGAGTAACTAGATGGAAAGATCAGGTTGGTTCGGGAAAAGATGGGAGTTGCACATAGTAGGTAAAGGAGCTACCATAATAAAAAGAGGAAGGCACTCGAATTCCAGGAAGGCGATCATGTATCCTTGAGAGTTACCCCGACGACTGCGGTTCAAGAGCGATGAAAGCAAGCAAGTCGTCTGTTATCAGAAAATCCGAGTCTTTCTACCTTGGTGAACAAGTGTCAGAACCAGAGTGCGTGACAAAAGCGTAGTGGAGCTGGAGTCTCCAAGTCTGTGGATTCAACCCAAGGTGTGCGCCTAATTGGTGAAATTTTAACCAGTTAAGGTGATAGAAATTTCGAGGACGAATTTTTTATAAGGGGGTGGAATTGTATCACCCCGTTTTTAATAAAAAAGCTTAATTCATTTATATTATATATATATATATATATATATATATATATATATATATATATATATATATGTTTTCATATGCTTGTTAGGTTGTTTTTGATGTCTAAGTTCATGTTTGGGAAAGTTTAGCCTTAGAAAGGTTCAATCCTTTTTGAGTCCTAGTAACCTGTTTCATCGTTTTGGCTATATATTGAGTTCTAGATGTCCGATCGAGGTGATCTTTGTGGCGTTGGAAAGTTAAGAAAATTATCTACAAGTCTTATTTTTAGTGTTTTTGCCAAATCGATCATCTATGTGGTCTAGTAAGTCATTCTTTTAGAGCCCCGTGCTTAGGAGTTGAGCACGGTCGTGCTCAACAGGGAGCAAGGCCGTGCTCAGGTATCGGAGTCTATAAATAGAGCAGTTTCATGAGGGTTACGAGTAAAACCCTATTTTGGGACTTTGGGCAGCTTTTTGTGGGGAAAAAACCTCTTTTCCCATCCTCCCCTTGAGCACTTTTGATGCCTTGGTGTTCTTGCTTTAATTTTGGGAGGTCTTGGTTGGTCTGTGCCAATCATAGAAGGCTTGGAAAGCTAGTCAAGCTTCTTGAGGGAAACGTGTTGGTTCTTCGTTTGGGTTGCCAGTTGGCTTTCGTTGGTTGGAATCTTCATACCAGGTATGGGGAGAAGGGTAGTGTATATCATAGGCATTGGGGGTAGTGTAAGGTAAAGGGGTTCCCACAACCCCGGTTTACTATGTTTGATGATATGATTAACTTGTTGGTTTAATTTGTTATGATAACATGTTTGATTATTGTTTTACATGCCTATGTTCATAGTATGTTCTTGATGGTTATGTTATTACTGCTAATATGAACATGATGTTATGTTGATGATTGTTGGCTTTGGCTATGTTATATGATAACATGTTGGTTGTTGGAATACCATGATTATATGTTTATAATTATAAGTGATTGTTTTATGTGGGGTATAATGATATATGTATCGTTGTTGTGGTTGAACATGTTGGTTGATTGGTTGATGCCATAATTGTTGAATTGATGTTGTTGATTGCGTTGGTTGAATGGGTGGTGTCATGACTGTGATGATAACGTTGAGTTGATGTTGAAGTCCTAGGAGCTTTTTGGCCCAGGCAAGGAGGTGGTTGGGATTGTTTGTTGTTTGCCATGCATAGAGCATTGGAGTTGATAGTTGAGAGGGAGGTTCGACATAGGGGAGATCGCCCGAGAGTACGGTGATCTGGCCATCCACGGTAGGTCACCCGATGGTTTGGTGACCGTGGCCCCCCATGATGAGGCATCCACAGTTTGATGCGCTGGCTATCCATGGGGTTCACCCATGGTTTGGTGAACTGCCGATGTTGGTACTTTTATGGCCAATACGGATATGTAACTCCAAAGTCGTTCATCCTGAGTTAGTTGGATCCACATGCATAGATGGAGTAGCGGAGTAGTGTTGCATTGTATCGCATAGCATACTTGTTATTGTTGATGATGATGTATGTTGATATGCATGCTAGTGTATGTTATGCTGCCTATGTTTTACCTTAATTTCTATCTCCATGCCATATATGTTTACATGATTCTTACTCCCCGTTGTTTGTTTGTTTGTTTGGCCTGATCGGCACCTTGCAGAGAATGGCGAGCAGTCAGGAGAGGAGTGACTCCGAGGAGTCGCTTCTAGTAGTTAGTTATGTTTAGTTTCAGTTTGTTTATCCGAATTATTATTCGGATTGGTTATACCAGCTCTGTAATGTGACATTGAGGTTGGGTTTTCTTTATGGTTCATGCTTATGTTTTAATTGTTTTTAACTTGTTTTATTTTCTGCAAGTTTTGAGAACTTGTTCATGTGGGACCTTTCTACCCATGGACAAATAATTTATTTTATTCAGTTAATGCATGATTGGTTTTATATCTTTGTCCTTTAAATGCTTTATAACATGCGGGGTAGCAGGGTGTCACAATATTTGCTAATAATGAGGGACGTGAACGGGGGCGCCTGCTGGGCTATCTCTGTTGCATCGCAGTCCCTTGGTTGTGGGGATCCGGCTATTAGTGTACCCTACCCTCTTACTGATATTCTTAACTCGGCCCTTTGCTCTGGTCGTGCTGTCAACTCGGCCTCCTCTGGTAGTATGAGGTTGTGTGTCGACTATCGGCAGCTCAACAAGGTGACCATAAAGAATCGGTATCCCCTCCCTAGGATTGATGATCTCATGGACCAGTTGATGGGCACTTGCGTCTTTTCTAAGATAGATTTGAGGTCAGGGTACCATCAGATTCGGGTTAAGTCTGAGGACATCTCGAAGACAGCATTCAGAACGCGATATGGTCACTATGAGTACTTGGTTATGCCTTTTGGTGTGACCAATGCTCCAGCGGTCTTCATGGACTATATGAACAAGACCTTTCACCCTTACTTGGATAAGTTTGTGGTGGTGTTTATAGATGACATCTTAGTGTACTCCAAGAGCAAGGAGGAATATGAGGAACACCTGAGGGTTATCTTGCAAACCCTTAGGAAAAGCAGTTGTACGCTAAGTTGTCGAAGTGCGAGTTCTGGTTAGAGGAAGTAAGCTTCTTAGGACATGTCATCTCTACGGGTGGCATAGCAGTGGACCCAGCTAAAGTAGAGATGGTGCTCCGATGGGGAAGCGCCAAAGTCTGTAACCGAGATTAGGAGTTTCTTGGGGTTAGCTGGGTCTTACCGAAGGTTTATAGAAGGTTTCTCTAAAATATCTTTACCCTTAACCCGTCTCACCAAGAAGGGAGAGTTGTTTGTGTGGGACTCCAAGTGTAAAGAGAGTTTCCAAACCCTTAAGGATAGGTTGACATCAGCACCAGTGTTAGTTTTGCCAGATCCTAGTGAACCCTTCATAGTTTACTGCGGTGCTTCTAAGCAAGGGTTAGGTAGTGTGTTGATGCAGAATGGTAAAGTAGTTGCTTATGCTTCTAGGCAGTTAAAGACTCATGAGAAGAACTACCCTACCCATGACCTAGAGCTAGGAGCTATGGTATTTGCCTTAAATATCTGGAGGCATTACCTTTATGGAGCGAGGTTTGAGGTCTTTAGTGATCTTAAGAGTTTGAGGTGTCTCTTTGATCAAAAGGAGTTGAATATGAGGCAGCGTAGGTGGATGGAGTTCTTAAAGTATTATGACTTCGAGCTGACCTATCACCCAGGAAAGGCCAATGTGGTGGCCGATGTCTTAAGTAGGGAAAACCCTGCATATCTCCACTTTGATGGTTAAGGAGATTGATCTGATTGAGGAGTTTAGAGACCTTAGTCTAGCTTGTGAGTTTACCCCTAAGAGTATTAGGCTTAGTACCTTGAAGGTTACTGACATCTTGGATTAGATTAGAGAGGGTCAGAAGTTTGATGAGTTTCTCTTAGATCAGCGAGGGTTGCTTGCTTAGGGTAGAGACCTTAGTTTCAAGAATGGAAGTGATGGAGTCCTGAGGTTTAGGGATAGGGTGTGCATACCAGATATTTTTGAGCTTAGGAAGTTGATCCTTGAGGAAGGACATAGGAATGGTTTGAATGTGCACCCAGGTGCCACTAAGATGTATCAGGACCTTAAGAGGACGTTTTGGTGGCCTAGCATGAAAACGATGTGGCAGAGTTTGTGCATGCGTGCCTAGTTTGTCAGAAGGCCAAGATGGAACACCAAAAGCCTTCGGGTAAGTTGCAGCCATTGGGTAAGGATTAGATGATTAGTTGCTAATAGGAAGGGCGTCAAGGACAAATAGATGAGTGGTTTGGTGGTTACTGTAAGAAGGATCTTTAATAGAGACGAGAAGGCAATTATGTTGTGAGGACATAGTTGCACTCGAGCCCCTGTCGGAGACCCTAGTAGAGAGAGATTGACTCATGGAATTATTATTGCTTGAGTTACTGTGATGGACAGGTAGGAGGGACTGATAACCCCAATTACTCGTCGCCGGTAGGTGAAGTAACGATAATTGTTATGAGCTTTATGTCGGTGAGGTTAGTGGCCTTAGTTATTTAGACACGAATCGAGTAGAGACTGGTCGCTTAGAAAGTAGACTCATAGTGGCCATGGGCAAGAGTGTTAAGTTTGCAACCATAGATCTTCAAAATTTAGACTTCTAACCCGTGACTAGTGTATATGTTCCCTAGGAGGAGAGGCCTATTTAAGGAGTAACTAGATGGAAAGATCAGGTTGGTTCGTAAAAGATGGGAGTTACACATAGTATACAAAGGAGCTACCATGATAAAAGGAGAAGGCGCTCGAATTCCAGGAAGGGAATCATGTATCCTTGAGAGTTACCCCAACGACTGCGGTTGGAAGAGCGATGAAAGCAAGCAAGTCATCTGTTATTAGGAGATCCGAGTCTTTCTACCTTGGTGAACAAGTGCAGCAATCAGAGTGCGCAGCAAAAGCGTAGGGGAGCCGGTGTCTCCAAGTCCGTGGATTCAACCCAAGGTGTACACCTAATTGGTGAAATTTTAACCAGTTAAGGTGATAGAAATTTCGAGGACGAAATTTTTATAAGGGGGTGGAATTGTAACACCTCGTTTTTCATACATAAGCTTAATGCATTTATATATATATATGTGTGTGTGTGTGTGTATGTGTGTGTGTGTGTGTGTGTGTGTTTATATATGCTTGTTAGGTTGTTGTTGATGTCTAAGTTCATGTTTGGGAAAGGTTCAACCCTTTTAGAGTCCTAGTAACCTGTTTCACCGTTTTGGCTATCTCTTGAGTTCTAGATGTCCGATCTAGGTGATCTTTGTGGCGTTGGAAAGCTAAGAGAATTAACCACTAGTCTTATTGTTCGTGTTTTTTCCAAATCGATCATATAGATGGTCTCACAAGGCATTATTTCCGAGCCCCGTGCTCAGGTATCAGAGTCTATAAATAGAGCAATTTTATGAGGGTTACGAGCCACACCATATTTTGGCACTTTGGGCAGCTTTTGTGGGGCAAAAACCTCTTTTATCTTCCTCCCCTTGAGCACTTTTGATGCCTTGGTGTCCTTGCTCTAATTTTGGGAGGTCTTGGTTGGTCTGTGCCAATCATAGAAGGCTTGGAAAGCTAGTCAAGCCGCTTGAGGGAGACGCGTTGGTTCTTCGTTTGGGTTGCCAGTTGACTTTCGTTGGTTGGAATCTTCATACCAGGTATGGGGAGAAGGGTAGTGTATATCATAGGCATTGGGGGTAGTGTAAGTTAAAGGGGTTCCCATAACCCCGATTTGCTGTGTTTGATGATATGATTAACTTGTTGGTTTAATTTTTTATGATAACATGTTTGATTATTGTTTTACATGCCTATGTTCATAGTATATTCTTGATGGTTACGTTGTTACTGCTAATATGAACATGATGTTATGTTGATGATTGTTGGCTTTGGCTAAGTTATATGATAACATGTTGGTTGTGGGAATACCATGATTATATGTTTATAATTATGAGTGATTGTTTTATTTGGGATATAATGATATATGTATCCTTGTTGTGGTTGAACATGTTGGTTGATTGGTTGATGCCATAACTGTTGAATTGATGTTGTTGGTTGCGTTGGTTGAATTGTTGATGCCATGACTGTGATGATAACGTTGAGTTGATATTGAAGTCCTGGGAGCTTTTTGGCCCGGGCAAGGGGTGGTTGGGATTGTTTGTTGTTTACCATGTAAAGAGCATTGGAGTTGATGGTTGAGGGGGAGGTTCTACATAGGGGAGATCGCCCGAGAGTACGGTGATCTGGCCATCCATGGCAGGCCACCTGATGGTTTGGTGACCGCGGCCCCCCGTGATGAGGCATCCACGGTTTGATGCGTTGGCTATCCATGGGGTTCACCCAAGGTTTGGTGAACTGTCGGTGTTGGTTCTTTTATGGCCAATACGGATATGTAACTCCGAAGTCGTTCATCCTGAGTTAGTTGGATCCACATGCATAGATGGAGTAGCGGAGTAGTGTTGCATTTCATCACATAGCATACTTGTTGTTTATGATGATGATGTATGTTGATATGTATGCTGGTGTATGTTATGCTACCATGCTGTATGTTTTACCTTACTTCCTATCTCCATGACGTATATGTTTACATGATTCTTACTCCCCGTTGTTTGTTTGTTTGTTTGTTTTGCCTGGTCAGCACCTTGCAGAGAACGGCGAGCACTCAGGAGAGGAGTGACTCTGATGAGAAGCTTCTAGTAGTTAGTTATGTTTAGTTTCAGTTTCAGTTTGTTTATCCGAATTGTTATTCGGATTGGTTATACCAGCTCTGTAATGTGACATCAGGGTTGGATTTTCTTTATGGTTCATGCTTATGTTTTAATTGTTTTTAACTTGTTTTATTTTCAGCAAGTTTTGAGAACTAGTTCATGTGTGACCTTTTTACCCATGGACAAATAATTTATTTTATTCAGTTAATGCATGATTGGTTTTATATCTTTGTCCTTTAAATGCCTTATAACATGCGAGGTAGCAGGGTGTCATAATATTTGCTAATAATGAGGGGCGTGAGCGGGGGCGCCTGTTGGGCTATCTCTGTCGCATCACAGTCCCTTGATTATGGGGGTCTAGCCATTAATGCACCCTACCCTCTTACTGATATTCTTAACTCGGCCCTTTGCTCTGGCCGTGCTGTCAGCTAGTCCTCCCTTGGTGGGTTGATTTTGTTCTTCCCAACTAATGCTCGACTGATGATTAATTCCTTGGCAGGCAGAGGAATCAATCCAGCCCTAGCCCTTGGGTTTATTCCGGGTCGGTCTTAATATACTCGGCTCTCCATGGGGTCTACTCGGTATTTTACACTTTTTACGCCATAACATGTTTAATTCATGGAAAATGAAGGAGGTTGAAAAGAAACCTCCAAAACTTATTTTCTTTGCTTCATGAACAATATGGTTGAAGGATATATTAATAATTGATAATCTTCCGAGAACATAAGACATGTTTGAACGGATATGGAATGTGTGAAAGTGAAAATTATATAGTTCAACTTTCACTTCAATTTACTATTGGGAGGTGTTTATAAAGTGATGTCAACAAATCTGCTGAGATGCTTAGATACTAGAAACAGAGCATGGCTGAAATATGGAACCTTCTACAATTGTGTGAGACGCATGTTTGAAAAATTGGAAGAAGCTGGAGAATGGGTGGGGTTTTTTTTCACCTTTAAAAGAATAACCTAATACTTAATACTCCTTTTGTGAGTATTGATTACGGGATTCTCCACGACTGGGTTGCTACTCTGCCTTTTCTATGTGCAGAGAGCCTGTAAGGGGGATTTTGTGTTCTCTACGACTTCCTCGATGGACATAGGGAAGCAGGAAAGAAGAGACCGTGTCAGAGAAGGGAGGGATCTAAGGGAAGAAGAAGAAGAGTCGTACAGAAGGCACCTTTTATTATTTTGTTAATAGTGCTAAGTGGGTTCCACCTTTTATTTTAATTGATTAGTTTTTACTTTTTAATGAGTTGCCAACACCTCATTGGATGTGCCCAAGAGTACTGAAGTTGACACATGGAAACACAAGAAGGGAGGTTGAATTGTGTTTCTAAATAGTTTTTCGAAAAAGGCTTTTCTCAAACCTTTTACAAGTAAATCAAAAGAAACAACATACAAATAGGAAAACTTTTTAAATTATTAACAAACTCATATTCAAAAACCCCATAGTTAGTATAATAAAAGACTGTAAAAGATAAGGGTTAGAAGAATCACACAAGCGTTTTATCCTGGTTCACTCTCTTCCAACCAAGAGCTACGTCCAGTCCCTTCTACCTGAAGGTTTTATCCACTATTCTCCAAATAGATTACAAGTATTCAACACCTCTTCAGGCTACAAGTATTGTTTTTATACCAAGCCTCTTCAGGCTCTAACTCTAACAAATAGATTAACATATTTGATCTAAGAACTCACTATGTGTGAGAATATGAAAGTTTAAGATCAGCAAGCTTTACAAATAAACTTGTTTTCAACAGTGTTTTTGCACTTTGATATCAGAGATTGTATCTCTTCTTTTGTTGATTTTCTTCAAGTATTTAAAAATGAAGTGCTTCTCTGTCTTGATCTTCTTTAATGGTCTTCAATTAGTATCTGTTTAGACTTTGCATTAAATGCAGGGATCCGTTGAAACTGATAGCTTGATATGCTTCACTTGAGAAGTACTTTTGTTTATCAGAGGAATGCTGAAAGTAGAGCTGTCACTTCTATGTTGTACCAAATGTTGCTTTCTGACTTTCCTTCTTTGTACTTTGTTAGACTCAATGACTTAGAGATTTTGATATATGACAAATACAACTTAATGGGTATACAAGTGTTTTAATGTCAAAGTGCAAAGACAGGTATCAAGCAGTAATCAACAAGTTCTTTGAGCAAATTCAAGGAAAATATTCAAGGAAGAACTTGAAGAAATCAAAAGAGCTACATGGAGGAATCAAAGAACAAAGACAGAGATCAAAGGATCATCAAGACAAAGCTTAACGGAGAAATTAGATTTAAGTCTTAGATGATTTGTAAGAGAAAGAAATCTCTTAGTCACAAAATAGCTCAACTAAAAAGATGCATGAAGAAAATCAATTTTCAAAACCTGCATTAAAAGGAATAAGTTTTCGTTAATGAAAATGATTTTTGGAAATAAGAAGCGCTCGTCCAACGCAAGTGATACAAGCGCTCATCCAACGCAAGTGATACAAGCGCTCGTCCAACACAAGTGACAGAAGCGCTCGTCCACTGAAGTGACAGAAGCGCTCGTCCACTGAAGTGACAGAAGCGCTCGTCCACTGAAGTGACAGAAACGCTAGTCCACTAAAGTGACAGAAGCGCTCGTCCACTAAAGTGACAGAAGTGTTCGTCCACTAAAGTGACAGAAGCGCTCGTCCACTCAAGCCTTTGGACTTGCTAAATCCTAAAGGAGTATCCGTCCAATGATGTGGCATATGGAGCTCGTGTACTAGCTCGTCTGATGTAAAATCTTAATTAAAAATGGCTAGATGGATGCGCTTATTTTCAAGATGGACGCGAATGCTACAAGAACCGATGTAGATTCTTATTTCAATAACCAGAATCAAGAAAATAGACTCTGTTATCATATCAAAATCTGTTTTGATTGATCCCAATGACTATAACTTGTTTTCTATATAAAGAGGGATCAAAGGAACACTTTCACAATATAGAAATATCATATCGATCATAACAACTGTGAAAATCATTCATCATCTTTCTTGAGCTTATTGTGAAAAGAGTGTTTTGTTCTCATAAGTGCTTCAATTTGTTTATCTGACTATTGAGAGTTAGGAATCAATTTTTTTTGTTTTAATTTTCGATTGTAAAGAGAGAGGGGGTCTCTCTGAGTGATTAGGGTGAGGTATCCCGAAGGAAGAACATTGAGGCTCTTCACAAGAGTGTGGTATCTCGAGATGAAGGAGTGCTCTGTGGTGTAAAGGTTTTTCAAGCTACCTTGCTAAAGCTTGTTGTGTTAGTGTGTGAAAACCCACAGGTGGAGTGGGGACTGGATGTAGGTCACAGTGGTGGTGACTGAACCAGGATAAATCTGGTTGTGTGTTATCTCTAAACTCAAACTCCTTTACTTTCTATTTATGTTCAAGAACCTGTGACTTTGATGTTTAAAGTTCAATATAATTTATGTTCTTGATCTGTATAAACTTTATTGAAACAGGAGTCCAATTGTAATCAAGTCTGTGTTATCTGTGTTCAAAACTGAGTTGATCAAAACCATTCTTGATTGCTGAAACTGAACTAATCATTGAAACTGAAACCTGCAAGTTTATTCTTGATTGTTAATGCTTATATCTGAAACTTGCATAACTTGTTCTTAATCTTTAAAGGGTTAATCAGTTTCTGTATTTTGTTATTACTGAGTTTTGAACCCGAACCTATTCTGAATTAATCTTTCTTATCTTCATCATCTTCCAATTCAAGATTTTATATAAACCCTCCATCGATTTTGTAAAAGATCCTGAGGCCGTAACTCTGATTTGAAAAGTTTTTAAGAGGGAAAGATTTTAAGAAAACTCAATTCACCCCCCCCCCCCCCCCCCCTCGTGAGTCGTTGAAGCCAAAACAACATACTTGACTTGATCTTTACAGCAATATAGTTGACCGAGTACAAATGTTTATAGTTTCAATGGTACTATGTTCTTTTATCCAAGAGACAAAGAGTTTAACAATAGAAGCAGCAAGGGTAAAAAGACATATATTCTTTTGAATTAAATAAGCAATCATTTGAAATAAATACACTTAAGCTTAGACGGGTTCACGATTTAAAACTAGTGAACGCGCAGATCTTTGGACGTGCATGATTATCTTATCCGTGAGACGGGCTCGTCTACTGATAATGTGTCTAGAGACTTTTGTCTAGTTCCAAGTATTGGACTTGCTATACTCAAGAGCTCGTCTACTGACATGACGTCTAGTGAGACTGCTCGTCTATCAAGTCTTTGGACTTTTTATTTTTCTGAAAATTATTTCATTGTCTCGTCTACTTGATTATAGTTAAACTTAGATATTCGTCTACCTTAGCCAATTTTAAGATCTTGTCTAAACATAAACTTTAACAGATTCAAAGAAATTACCGAGAGTTGCGGACTCGTCTAGAGGATCAAAAATATAATATGATAGATTCCATACTTAGTTTTAAGTTCCTGTGACTAGTATAATTCAAACAGTCCCTGCACTCTTACAACAAACAAGTTAGATCTTTAACAACACTTTGCCATACAAATTTAACCTTTTTGTTAACATCAAAACTTAAGAGATTATTTAATCCAAAACCACTTTGGTTCTAACAATCTCCCCCTTTTTGATGATGACAAAAACTAATTAAATTTGAGTGAGCAAAGTCTAAGAGAGCTACAGAGCTCCCCCTAAGACAAAACATTCAAACTTAAAATAAAACAGATAATCAGCAGCACATATCAGATTATTTAAGCATTGACTTAGTCATATTCAAAGCATAGTATCAGTGTGTAGAAGAATTTAGCAGAGATCTATCAAGAGCAACAAAACAGATAAAGTGTCAGAACACATCAAACCAAGGTATGCAACAAAACGGTGTGCATGTGAAAGCAGATATGTATGACATCAAACCAAGCTATGCAACAAAATAGTATGCATGTGAAAGCAGATATGTATGTCCAAAAATTGACTTTATATCAATTTAATTCTCAAATATCCAATATCCCCTTTCTCCCCCTTTTTGTCATCAAACAAAAAGGAAACAAGATTGGACCATCATTGTCAGTTTAAAGAGATAAACAAAACTAAGAAGAAGAAGGAGGTGGCTGAGGTGGGTTTTGATTTGGTGGAGGTGGAGGAGGTTGAACTGGTAGATTATGACTTTGTTGGAAGCTTGTGAGAATGCTCATCATCTGATTTATCATCACATTTGTAGGAGCTAAAGCTTCTGCAACTTGTTCTTTGACCTGTTCCTTTACTTCAACTTTCACTCTCTCCTATATTATCTTTCCTATAATCTCTTCAAAATTTTGTGGCAGTGAAGGTCTTGAGCTTTCAGCACTATCATGAGCGTTTGCTTGACCTTGAAAGGTGCTTAGTGCTCCAGAATGTTGAGGTTGGTCATTTGGATGGATAACTGCCAGAGCCAGTGGTTGAGATGAGTGCTTTCCATAAGTACTTTGTCTTAGAGTAGAATCAGCAACTTCCTCATACCCAGTTAATGGTTGAACAATATCAACATTCATATTTGGTGCTTCAACTATAATTTCTTCTTCAGTGTGCTCAGAAGAAGAAACCGAGTCTTCATATGGTTGTGGAGATGAAGCAAGAGTGAGCACAGGAGGAGGCAACTCTGGAGCCCAGTGAACATGGTCCTCTTCATAAATAGGACTGATGAGAGGAATTCCGAGAGTGTCCTCATAAATGTAAAATCTAACTCTGGAAAGACCACACTTTCCTCTTACTTTAGGAGTGTTTCTCTTATCTTGATCACTCAATCCAGAGGATGATGCTTCCTTAGTACAAGCTATCATATGATGTCTCCAGAAATCAACTGCAGTATCTTCAGGTATATCCTCAACAGGTTGTGACATCCAGAAATCTATTAGATTCTGATCAATAGAGGCTTCAGATTTTGTGATCATACAAGATTTGTCAGCTGGCATCTTTGCAGTACTCATTTGCTTTTTCAAATCCTTATCCTTGTTCAAGTCTATCATAGGTAGTCTTGGAAAAATCATGTAAGGTCTTACTCCAATTCTTGTGTTCTTCAAAGTGTGAAACAACCAGGTTGGTGGAACAAAATTTGCAGCTCTAATGTACCTAGGCAGTTCAAACTCGGCCTTCAAATGAGCATACATGATGTGATCCACAACATCAGTAGCTTTGCTATATTCTCTTGGATGCACAAAGGTCTTCCATTTAGTGTTTCTGTCCAAGATGAATTGAGGTCTCCCACAGATTCTTGACCTTCTGTACTTGGCTGACTTAGCTTTGGCTTTGTAAGGATCTTGAGTCCAGTCAGGGATGATGTGCCTATCAACACCTTCTGTGAATGGTTTGAAGGGAGGGAATTTGCTGGGATTGTGGTAGATCTTTCTTGGTGGGAATTTCTATAGTGGAAGGTGAATAAAGGGTGGATGAGAGTGGGTAAGTCTGTACATAAGGAATGGGTGCATGCCATGGAGTGTATGTAATTTCAGGTTCACACTCATACTCAGGTAGAGGGTAGAATGGTTTGGTTGATTCGGGTTTAGGTTCATGTTTATGGTAGAGTATTCTCCAGTCTCTTTTGAATTTGGCCCAGCTTTCAGCTTTGCCATCATAGAGAACTGAAGGGTTAGTGTAGGGAAAGACAGTCTTGGGTAATTTGGGAATGGGGCACCAGGGTTAATCTCTACATCATCTGGTTGATTGAACCAGGGATCATCTGCAGGTTCATCTTCCCAAAATCAGCAGCAGACATACCCTTCTCAGTTAGAATTCTCGCTTGCTCTTCAGGAGACTTGGCAGCAAGAATGTCATAAATTTATTGATATTTGAAGATCTTTGACAGAAGGTGACAAAATGGAATAGCAGAGAGCTTCTTCCTATGAACAATAGCATCCATGAATCTTCCAAAGAGAATTCTAGGCAAGTTGATTTAGTTCTCAGTGAAGAGATGGCAGGGACAGAACTTGTGCAGAGCTGACAAGTTATCCTTAGACCTAGTCTTGTGAAGAACAGCCTTGTTCAGCAATTGATGAAGAATACGAACCTTATCCTTCATCTCCGCTGACTTCCATGAATGATTTATCATTGTATCTTTTCTCATCAGGAAGCCAGCTACCACTTCAGAACCACCGAGGTCCTTCTCCCAAGTACTGGTGATGACCACTCCTTCTTGAGCGTAGTTGATAGCTTCAGAAATGGTCTTTTAAAGACCACTACTCTTTTCCCGAGTATCTCAGCAGAAATTTCAGTGATTGATACTTCAGGTTTTCTCCAGAAATCCCTAATTAGGTTAGGGTATATCGAGACTTTCTCTATGAACGACTCCATCCCAACCAGCAGCAGTGATGTTCTTACTCACATCCAAGTTATATTCTTAAAAAATTCCAAAGTTAAAGTGGAGCTCCACAGCAAGATTTAGCTTGTCCACATTAAAGTTAGAAACAGTAGAAGAGGAAGCCATTGTTGAATATGAGGTTAGGGTTTGGAAGCAAGAAAGCAGAGAGTTCTTTTCGGGATAGTTTCAGAGACGAAAGCAGTGAAAAGTTTTTCAGAGCGAAGTTCCTTTCTTAAAAAGGTTTCGAATATGAAGAGTTTTCTTTTGAAAATAAATCAAAACGAAAAAATAAAATCAAACATGTGACAGGACATGTCATAAACGAGTAATGGGTAATACGGCGCAGGTTTTTTAAAACTGTAAAAAGCTATTGATGGGATTGATGGAAATAACTGACTCAGCAACAGAATATTGTTAAATATGTCTTAGACATGAATTAATGCAAATTTAATAATAGATAGCATAGATGAGTCTGATAAAACCATGCAAACAATTAATGGACGCAATGCCTGTTGGACCCACTTTAACATACATTGGACGCACTTGAGCAACAGACGTGCATGCACTAGACGCAACAAGTCATTATATGCGCAATCAATCCATATATATCATATTAAGATGTTTTCTAATAAATATGAATCTGTCCTCTGCAAGAGGTTTAGTAAAGATATCTACCTAATGATGGTCAGCATCTACAAATTGTATATCAATGATGCCTTTTTGCACATAATCTCTAATAAAGTGATGTTTAATCTATATATGCTTAGGCCTTGAATGAAATATTGGACTCTTAGATAGATTTCTTGCAGCAATATTATCACACATAAGTGGAATACTACTTACAAACACATTGCAGTCCTCCAATTGATGTTTGATCCATAGAAGTTGTGAGCAGCAGCTAGCGGCTGAAATATACTCAGCTTCAGCAGTTGATAAGGCAATAGTACTCTGTCTTTTGCTTGACCATGAGACTAGATTAGCTCCAATGAAATGACATCCTCCACTATTACTTTTTCTTTCAATACTATCTCCAGCATAGTCAGCATCACAAAAACCAACGAATCTGTAATCACCATTTTTCTTAAAGCACAAACCCAGATTAGTAGTACCTTTTAAGTATCTAAATATTCTTTTAACTGCTGATAAATGAGATTCTCTTGGATCAGAATGAAATCAAGCACATAAGCATACACTGAACATTATGTCACGTCTAGACGCAGTGAGATATAAGAGAGATCCTATCATACCTCTATATACCTTTTGGTCTACCTTTTTATCTTCACCATCTTTGTTTAGTATGGACGTGGGATGCATATGAGTGTTTATAGGTTTGTAATCATCCATCTTGAATTTATTCAACAGTTCCTTTGTGTACTTAGTCTGATGGATGTATACCTCGTCCACTGTTTTTTTAACTTGAAGTCCTATAAAGAACTTGAGTTCACCCATCATGCTCATTTCAAATTCTTTTTGCATAAGCTTAGAGAATTCTTTGCATAGAGATTCACTAGTAGCACCAAAGATTATGTCATCAACATATATTTGAAAAACAACAAAACAGGGCTTATTGGATTTTCTGAATAAGGTTGTAAAAACCTTTCCTCTACTGGATCTATTGTCCATTAAGAATGAACTTAACCTTTCATACCAAGCTCTAGGAGCTTGTTTAAGGCCATATAAAGCTTTCTTTAGCTTATATACATGTTCAGGTTGGGTTTCACTTTCAAAACTAGGAGGTTGCATAACATACACTTCCTCACTGATAACGCCATTGAGAAAGGCACTTTTTACATCCTTTTGATATAGCATAATACTATGATGTGCAGCAAATGATAATAAGATGCGAATAGCCTCTAGTCTAGCAACTGGTACAAAAGTTTCAGTGTAGTCTATGTATTCTTCCTGGGAGTAGCCTTGTGCAACAAGTCTAGCTTCATTTCTTATCACCTTAACCATTTTCATCAAGCTTGTTTCTGTAAACCCATTTGGTTCCAATAACTGATTTTTCTTTTGTAAAAGGCACAAGAGTTTATACTTCACTTCTCTCAAACTGGTTCAGTTCTTCCTGTATTGCTAGAATCCAGCCTTCGACCAGTAGAACCTCATCTACTGTCTTTGGTTCTAACTCAGAGACTAATGCATAATCATCTTGCTCTCTGAATGTAGATCTGGTTCTTAGCTTATCATCAGGGTTCCCAATGATTTGATCTTGTGGATGATAATTCTAAAGTACCAAGATCTCTGAACATTTTCTTGTTGAGAAGTTAAAGTTTCTGATTCAGGTTGTTGAGGGTCGTCCACTTGATCATCGGGTTTGACATTTGTTTGAATTTCAGAATCCTTGAGATTCAAATCTGCAATAGCTTCATCAAGCTCTGATAATTTCTTATCAGACTGCTTGTCATCAAACTTAACATGTATACATTCTTCTACTACTAAGGTTTTAGAATTATAAACTCTAAACCCTTTTGATGAATCAGAATACCCTAACAGAATTCTATTATCTACTTTAGTATCAAACTTACCAAGTTGATCTTTAGTATTCAATATATAGTATTTACAACCAAAAGGATGAAAGTAAGATATGTTGGGTTTTCGACCTTTCCACGATTCATAAGGAGTCTTATTCAAAATTGGTCTAGTGTATATTCTATTCTGAATGTAGCAGGCAGTATTAACAACTTCAGCTCATAAGTGTCTAGGGACAGAGTTATCATTGAGCATTGTTCTAGCCATCTCTTGAAGAGATTTGTTCTTTCTATCTACCACACAATTTTGCTACGGTGTTCTAGGTATTGAGAAGTTGTGAAGTATTCCACTTTCTTCACATAACTTTTGGAATATCTCATTTTCAAACTCTCCCCTGGTCACTTCTAATTGAAGTGATACACCTGCTTTTTTCATTCTATACGTGTTTGCAGAATACAGAGAAGACCCTGAAAGACTCATCCTTGTGAGATAGGAACATAACCCATGTCCATCTAGTGTAGTCGTCTACTATGACTAGACCATATTTCTTTTCACTAACAGAGGTAGTCCTAGTTGGTCCAAACAGATCAAGGTGTAGCAGCTCTAGTGGTCTATTGGTACTAACAATATTCTTAGATTCAAATGAACATTTGACTTGTTTTCCCTTTTGACGTGCATCACAGAGAGCATCTGATTTGAACTTAAGGTTTGGTAATCCTCTCACGAGGTTATGGTTGTTTAGCTTTGAAATTAATTTCAAGCTTGCATGACCTAGTACTAAGAACATACACTTTCTCCTGTCATGTGACGTGAGCACCCATTGTCCGAGTACTAAGATGTGTGTTTCTTTCCTGTTGTTAAGCAAGTCTGCAACAGGCACAATCTTATCTTTAGGTACCCGGATTGACTTGGGTCATTTCTTGTTAGTAGTCACTGGACGAACATGTTTGACATGCTTGTGATGTATGCATCTAGATGTTATATGATCACCTTTTCCACAAACTTTACAGTAAGTGTTGGACGAGCTTATTCTAGTTTTAACATGCTGTGTTTGAGCTTTTGAAGCTTTATTATGTGCATGTGGTTTTGACTTTTTGTAAGATGCTTCATGCTTTTCTTTGTCATAACCAAGGCCAGACTTATCATAAGGGGACTTAGAATACCTTAACATTAAACTTAGTTTATCTGAGCCACCTACAAACTTAGTCAGAGAGTCTGTCAGGTATGCCACATCTTGTTTCAGTTTTGTAACTTCACAAAAAACAGTTGGCTCACACTTGAGTTTGTCAGTTAAACTGACATCCTCTGATTTTAGTGTGTCATTTTCATTTACAAGTCTTAGTTTCTCCATGAAAACCCTATCAAATTCTTTAGATAGTTTTGAAAATTTCTTTTTGAGACTTCTATATTCATGAGACAAAATTGATGAGTTGTACAATAATTCATCAAATGCCATCTTGAAGAATGGAGGGGTTAGAATCCATTATCTCAGCATCAGTGTATTCAGTCTCTGATGATGTACCAGCCATGAGACATAAATTTGCCTCTTCCTCTGCTTCATTTTCTTCATCGGATGAAGACAGATCCAGATCTTCCCAAATAGCCATCAAGCCCTTCTTCGTTTTGAAGAAATTCTTTTTGTCTTTCAGATTTGGGCAGTCAGCTTTGAAATGACCAGACTTTTTACACTCGAAGCACAGAGGTGGACCTTTTTCCTTGGAGTCTGATTTCTCCTTGAGGAACTTTTTGTTGAATTGCTTCCTTCTGAAATCATATTTCTTTCTCCACATATTGTTGAATCTTTCTGGAGATGAAAGACAGTTCATCCTCATCAGATCCTTCATAACTGTCAGAAGGGTCTGCTTCATCAGAGGATTCCTCAGCTTTAAGAGCTTTGGATGAGCTAGCCTTCTTTGCCTTTAGGGCAACGAACTTTCCTTTTTTGGAACTTTCTTCTTCATTGAGCTCCAGCTCATGAACTTTCAAAGATCCAAGAAGTTCCTCCAAAGTGAGAGTGTTGAGGTTCTTTGCTTCCTGAATAGCAGTGACCTTAGGTCTCAACTGTTTATGTAAGCTCCTCAAAAATTTTCTGACATGATCTCCATTATCATAGGTTTTTCCAAGAGATCTAAGACTGTTGGTGATAGTTTGGAATCTTCCAAACATTTGATCTATGGTTTCATGTTCAACCATTTTGAATAATTCATACTGGTGAACCATCATGCTTATCTTTGATTCCTTGACCCTAGATGACCCTTCATAAGCTAGGGCAAGAGTATCCCATATTTCCTTAGCAGTGTTACAGCTGTGGACTTTATCATGCTCAGATTTGGTGATAGCACACATCAAATAATGCTTAGCTTCCAGATTGAGTTGATGTTGAGTTTTCTGCTCATGAGTCCATTGAGCTCTTGGAATAGCAGCTCCAGTATCACCTCTTGGCTCAGTGTAGCCAGTTTCAATCAGCTCCCAGATATCCACATTTTGTACATCTAGAAAAGCCATCATTCTCTTTTTCCAGTAGTCATAATCACTACAATCAAAGAGAGGAGGTTTGTTGATTGCTTGTCCTTCTGTATCCATGACTGTTGGATCGCACTCCTTCAGCACTTGTTAGATGCTCAACCCTTTTGAGGCTGAGCTCTTATACCAACTAAAGTTGACACAGGGAAACACAAGAAGGGGGGTTGAATTGTGTTTCTTAACAATTTTTCGAAAAAGCTTTTTCTCAAACCTTTTACAAGCAAATCAAAAGAAACAAAACACAAAAATGAAACCTTTTTAAATTATTAACAAACTCAGATTCAAAAATCCCACAGTTAGTATAACAAAAGACCATAAAAGATAAGGGTTAGAAGAATCACACAAGCGTTTTATCCTGGTTCACTCTCTTCCAACCAAGAGCTACACCCAGTCCCCTTCTACCTGAAGGTTTTATCCACTATTCTCCAAATAGATTACAAGTATTCAACATCTCTTCAGGCTACAAGTATTCTTTTTCTACCAAGCCTCTTCAAGCTCTAACTCTAACAAATAGATTAACAGATTTGATCTAAGAACTCACTATGTGTGAGAATATGAAAGTTTAAGATCATCAAGATTTACAAATAAACTTGTTTTCAACAGTGTTTTTGCACTTTGATATCAGAGATTGTATCTTTTCTCTTGTTGAATTTTTCAAGTATTTATAGATGAAGTGCTTCTCCGTCTTGATCTTCTTCGAAGGTCTTCAATTTGTATCCGTTTAGACTTAGTATTAAATGCTTGGATCCATTTAAACTGATAGCTTGATATGCTTCACTTGAGAAGTACTTTTGTTTATTAGAGGAATGCTCAAAGTAGAGCTGTCACTTCTCTGTTGTACCAAAGGTTGCTTTCTGACTTTCCTTATTTGTACTTGACTTGATCTTTACAGCAATGTAGTTGACCGAGTACAAATGTTTATAGTTTCGATGGTACTATGTTCTTTTATCCAAGAGACAAAGAGTTTAACAATAGAAACAGCAAGGGTAAAAAGACATATATTCTTTTGAATTAAATAAGCAATCATTTGAAATAAATACACTTAAGCTTAGACGGGTTCACAATTTAAAACTAGTGAACGCGCAAATCTTTGGACGTGCAAGATTATCTTATCAGTGAAACGGGCTCGTCTACTGATAATGCGCCTAGAGACGTTTGTCTAGTTCCAAGTATTGAACTTGCTATACTCAAGAGCTCATCTACTGACGTGGCATCTAGTGAGACTGCTCGTCTATCAAGTCTTTGGAATTGTTTCTGAAAATTATTTCATTGTCTCGCCTACTTGATTATAGTTAGACTTAGATGTTCGTCTACCTTAGCCAATTTTAAGACCTCGTCTAAACATAAACTTTAACAGATTTAGAGAAATTACCAAGAGTTGCAGACTTGTCTAGAGGATCAAAAATAGAATATGATAGACTCCATACTTAGTTTTAAGTTCCTCTGACTAGTATAATTCAAACAGTCCCTGCACTCTTATAACAAATAAGTTAGATCTTTGACAACACTTTGCCATACAAATTTAACCTTTTTGTTGACATCAAAACTTAAGAGATTATTTAATCCAAAACCACTTTGGTTCTAAGATGAGTGTTGGGTATGTACTCATGCAAGAGTTTCTCATATAAAGAAACTAATTTCTTGAACAACTTGACGCGCTCTAGGATAACCACACTTAGCTTAAGATTTAGGGTTTAAGGTATAACCTTGTCTTTTTTGTTAGAGAGGGGTCATTCATCATTGTCCTTAACTTTTGGGGAAGAAGACCCATTAGGAAAAAAAAACTTATTGGGAAAGATTGGCTAAAATACAATTTTAATATTTATCTTATCTTATGGATTCAAGTTGATTCTGACATATGGCTTTAACACATGCTATCATGTGGATGAGGTACCGACTAAATTGGCCAAATCATCACTTCACTTATCTGTCGAACACATTAAAATTAGTGACATTACTAATATAGATGACAGAAATGATAAGATTGACTAACGTTAATATTAAAATAGATTTTTTAGCACCAAATCGAATATAAAAAAAATAAGGATCTTATTAACAATGCCCTTATGATATTGATTAAGAACTCCAATAAAAGTAAGTTCCTATTAAAATATTAAAAATAACACTTATTAAAATATTGAATACATCGTTATTTTAAAAATATTTTCTTTTATCAATTCCTTAGCATATGAATAGGGATCGTACAGGTTGGGGCTTATGCATTAGAAATGATATGGGTGACTTTGTTGCTGCCAAGACCTTATGGAATTCACCTTGTCTCCAAGTTCATGAAGGAGAAGCCTAAGGTGTGCTTTATGCTCTTGAGTGGATTAGGAATTGCAGTTTTGATAATGATATAGTGGAGTCTGATTGTAAAAGGGTTGTTGATAGTATCAACTAGCCTAGTGTTGATTTTTCTGAGTTTGGCTCTATTTCTAAAGAGTGCTCTAGTATTTTATCTACTTCTACAAACCTTAGTGTGAGGTTTATTAGGAGGCAAGCCAATGGAGTTGACCATTGCCTAGCTAAGGCGGCTCCTACTATGCCTAGCCCCCATAACTTTCAGCTCATTCCACATTGTATTTCTTTGCTTATTGCCAATGACATGAATTAGCTTGGTTTGCCTATTAAAAAAAAAGCATTCTTAAAAAAACGAAAGAACTAAGTACTCTCTCTGGCAAGTCCAATAAGCTAGCTTATAGCTTATTTGACTAGCTTATAAGCTTATTTGACTGAAACGGAGGTGTTTGGTAAACACGCTCATCTCATTAGCTTATAGTTTTTCTTCATAAGCTAATTTATTTAGCTTATGATTTACAGTTTATAGCTTATTGACTTTTCTCAAGAAAAATTTGTATTAGTGAAGGCCAAATGTCGTCGCAAACAACAAAGTTTCGTCGTAAATTAAGTGTTTCTGACGGATTTGCGACGGTGTCGGATCCGTAGCTAATACAGTCGTCGCAAATGATTTCTGACTTTTTTTAAGTGACCGTGACAAATTTGCGACGGCCTTTTCCGTCACTAAATTTGCTGATTACCGACGGCCTGACCGTCGCAAATCATAATACATTAGTGACGGCCTGACCGTCTCAAATCATGTTAGAAGGATAAAACCAATGGGTGTGAGACAATAGCCACCATTCCATAGCTGCCATCTTTCACCAACCTCAAACCATCACCAAAGGAACCCATTTATCATCACACAGCCACCGACAAATATAGTTTATGCAGAAGGATAAAAAAAAATGGGTATGAGACAATAGGGTGGGACATTGAAATGTAGCAAGCATGAATGATAAAATGAGATACCCAGAACCAAAGTAATAAATAGAACTCAAATTTAATGAATAACTAGACTACAAAATGAGTCAGATATAAGCGATTAAAATTTAAAAAAAAAAGCTTACAGGATAAAATTCCAACAACAGGGACAAGGGTTTGTAAACCGGGAGGTTTTTAAATACGAAATTTCCACTCACCTAACAAAGAAGAAGAGGTAGTGGATGATCAGAGAGGTCCAACGTGGCGATGATGGTGGAGACACGACGGAGTTCTGTTTCCTGTAACAAAACACAACCGAAAACTGAGATTAAGCTCTGGACAAGAAGAGGAAAAGTTCAAGTGGACGAAAATGGTGGAAAAACACCAATGGACGGGGGCCGACATTCTTACCCATAGTGGTTGTAAGGAGGTCGATGGATTGGAACCGAGACGAACACAAGGGAAGGGGGGTGCGAGCGAGGGGTGGGTGGCGCGGGAGTTGGTGCGAGGGATCGACAGTGGCGGCACAAGGGGTTGTGGTTGGGCGGCGATGGGAGAGCAGAGAAATAGAGAGAGAGTTAGGTTTGTGCGAAATGAGAAGTGAAGGGAGGAAGAAAACTGTTCAGAATGTTAATAAAAGTTAGTGACAACTTTTTAACATTTGCAACGGCCTACCTGTCGCAAATCAATATGTTTGTCGCAAATCATACATGACCATCGCAAATCATGCTTTCGTCACAAATCAGTTTGGTCGTCGCAAATTCCCTTTGACAAACATTTCCACATTAGCGATGACCTTACCCGTCGCAAAAGTGGCACCAACATTTCACTTAAAATGGCGGGAACAGTATCGACGGATTTGCGACGGATCTGCAGTCGGTATGCTCTTTTACCATTTGCGACGGTTGAAGTCGTTGGAAAATATAAAATTAGCGACGGATTTGAGGCCGTTGCAAAAATTCTTTCGCTAATCAGCATTATTCTTGTAGTCTCGTTTTTACCCCATTCATTTAATGAAATTCTCACTTTACCATGTCTATCATAAATATGTCATTTTACATTTAGAAAAAAGACCCATTTTGGTCCCGGAGAAAAATACCGAGGTCCGTTTTAGTCCCTGACAAAATTAAAGTACCAAATTAGTCCCTCACAATTTCAAACTAGGGACACATTAGTCTTTCCATTTGATCTCGTTAGACACCATTCTTTATCTTTGTGGATTATGGTTCCACGGTTGCTAAGTTGGGGCAGAAATTGGAGTGGCGTCAACTAGGTCTCATTCTGAACATTTAAGTGGCATTTTTGATTGCTTAAGGGGTCAGTTTCTTTTTATCGTGTGTGTTCAAAATGGTGTTGTTTTGGGAATTTTGGACATTAAAGTAAATGTTTAATAACCAATTTACATAGTAGAAATGGTAAATATCATATAACAATACATCCAAGCAAAAAAACAGAACACGTCATCGACTTAACAGACCCAAACTAATGGAGGGTTGACAGAGGGATTAACATGTCCCTACTTTAAAATTGTGGGGGACTAATTTGATACTTTAGTATTGTCAGGGACTAAAATGGACCATGATGTTTTTCTCAGGGACCAAAATAGACCTTTATTCTTACATTTATAAGTGAGTTCAACTGCTAATTTTATCAAACACTTCAAATTCAATCAATTAGCTTTTCAGCTATCAACTATAAGGTAGCTTTTAAGCTATTTTTTCCAAAGAGAGCCGAAGTATATTTTAAGTAAAATAGGTAGATTAGTCCTATACATTTATTTTATTTTTTATATTGATCCTATAAGTTTTTTATTTTTCAAATTGGTCCTATATGTTACGTTCCGTTTTCACATTAGTCATTTCCGTCAATTTTGACCTTACAGAGTCATATCAAATATCACGTATCAGACGGTATTAAGTTAAAACCGATAGAAATGACTAATGTGAAAATAGAACGTAACTTGTAAGACCAATTTAAAAACTAAAAAACTTATAGAACTAATATAAAAAATAAAATAAATATGTAGGATCAATTTACCTATTTTATCTGGATTTTACCTAAATTTTCACTCCCGTTATGGACTGTTAACACCCACGTATGCAAACTGAATAATGATTTGTGCGTGTGGAAAGAATTCAACTTCTCTGCCTTTGTGGCGGGTAAAGGCAGGTGCCTTTGGCTAGTTTGGGCCGTTGGATCCAGATCCTTGTTGATCTGTCCATTCATTTAATTTATTAATTAAAATTTTTATTAAATCTATTTTTCTTTCGTATTCCAAACAATCACAGTATTCGCAATGATATTCCATGTGTTTATTACATGTATCAGTGGCTTCATCTTTTAATTCCTGTATTAATTCTTTTAGTTTGTTTTGATTTGTTAAATCAATCATATTTAAATAGTAAACAAATTTTTCTATGTATCGGGTACTCATTATTAATTAGCTAGTACTTGACTTTGATACCAATTCGATACCACTCTATTTCTTCCCAGGTAGTGGTAGTAATTATACATAATCTGGATAATTTTCAAGCATAATTTTAGTTACAAGTAATTCATAGCCATAGTCCATTATTTCGTCATCTAATTCCATTATTTCTTCGATTAATAGTTTTCTTTTTTCCTCACAAAAGGCTAATTGTACCCTTTGCATTATTTGTTTTAAATAAAGTTTTTCCTGCCAGTGTTGATGTTTTAATTTGTTAATTATCATTTGCTTACAATCTATGGGTATTTTCATCATCAAAACACTTAATATTTCTTTATCCATTTTAATCATCTAATAAATCTCAATCTTCATATATATCTGATAATGATAGTCTATCATATTCAAAAGCTAATCTTATTTCTTCCATATAGTTCCATTCTATATCTAGGGAAATAGTTGCAAGATGATAATCTTCTTGTCTAAAGTGGGCTTTTAGTTTTTCAATTATTAATTGTTTACAGTCAATGGGTAAATCCATTACTAGTACACTTATTATTTCATTTTCTGTTTGATTATCAAACTCAGAATATATTTCCATTATTTCAATCAATATCTTAAAAAGTTGGTGCCGTTATTCTAAAATAACTAGTCGATGGTTGGTAAGATTTTTTCAAAATCATTCCTTCTATTTTTCCTATTTTTTCCATTATTAGTCTTTTATGTTCTTTTCTTTTATTTCTTATATTATTAAGTTATTTTTCTTTTTCTATAATATATTCTTCCACCTGCTTCCGATTTTTATCATTCTTATCTTTTTTAAGATGATTATCATAGATATTTATAAAGTCTGTTATATTCTTTTTATCTTGGTTTATTTTATTATATGATTTTTCATAAATATTTCTTAATTCTTTTTCTTTGTTCATATTCTATTTCTTAGGTATTGGGCTAAGTCTCTGACTTGATTTGACAATTTATTTATGTTTTCATCTTCTTTATTATTTTCTGTTTCAGAGAAAGTGATTGGTTTAGGTGTCTGTCTAAAGCTTAGTGATTTTGGATTTCTTATAGAAATTCCTAATTCTGTTAAGTCATTTCTTTTTGGATAGTAAATCTTTCCTATTTCTTCAAACAGTCTTGGTATATCTATTCTGTCATTATTTTTAAAGGTGATACTATGATGTGAATTTGTTAGTGCATAATCCACACAATAAGTAATTGAGAAGATCTTGTCTCCTGGTCTCATTAAATTATTTTTTAAAAATCTATGTTCCATAGTTAAAGATTGATGTAATATTTGAGTATCTAATGGTATTCCAATGTTTGGGTGTATTTCGAATTTTAACTTAACATAGGCTAAGTTTCCTTCGATTACTCCTAATATTTTATCCTTAGGATCTGTTATTCTATCATCCTTTAGAACTAATTCAATAGGTGAATCTATTCCTTCTTGAAAGGTTGCCTTAATTAAGACTTGTATTGCTCCTATATGAATGTAACCTATTTTCTTTCTATGTGATTCCTTTTTTAAATTCCTTTTTAACTCAATTAATTTCTTCTTATTTAATAATTGTATACAGGTGTTTCCCTGTGTTTCAGCTATAGCTATTGGTGTTTCATTAATTATCTTCCCATAATATATTATATTTTCCTTCTGGTTAAATCGTTTCATTATACCTCCTAGTTTTTTCATGTTTGCATCTTTAGATAAATTCAAGTCTTCTTTCTGAATCTTTTGGAAAAGTTTTGGATCTATTAAAATACTCCCTTCATAGTTTTCGTCTTCTTCAGTAATTTGTAAGTATTCTACACCAGTATTATCAATTATTTCTTTTTCTATTTCAGACACTATTAATTTCTAGTATAAACTGAATAAAATTGAATAGTTTGTGAGTCATACCTGATCTGAGGTTTTTGAAGTGATTCTGGGTTCTTTGGTCCACCGCAGCTTTCGTCTAAGTTAAGTTGGAATTTCAATGAGTAATTGGAAGTAATGAAAGTAAAGTAGTAATGAAGTAGAGGAATATATGAAAGTAGTTTTTGTTTATTTATAAACAGTAGTGAAGTACATAGAACTGGGTGAATCCACACTAAGGATTCGCTAAGCAAAAGCTCGAAAGCTTTAGAACTTCTCAGAGAGAAGAGGTAAGAATTGAAACACTTTTCATTCTGCCTTCTCCATTGCCTTCGAGGGCTTATTTATACAATTAGAGGGACTAAGTAATTTACAAAAGAGTCCCTACATTATTACAATCAATCAGACATTTCAATAATTCTTGATGACATCATTGCTTACGTCATCCTTCTATTATTGTTTGATGACGTCAGTGCTTACGTCATTCTTCAATAATGGCTTCGTCTGAGTCCTTGTCATCTTGCCGACGGTATTTTTGTTTTACGTATCTTTCACATGCGTGATTGCCATTCTCCTTAATCACTGAGCATAACAAGTCAAGGACAGCTGGCTGGTAGTTCATCGAAAGTCCTTGTAACGTGTAGAAAGGTAATTCGAAGTTCGCCAGTAGTGCTAGATCTCTTTCTCTAATCAATTTTCCACTAGTCTTGCTGAGTATCAGAGTATGTGGACCTTTGTACATGGCTTTAATAAAAGAGTCTTTACCAATAATTTGGCACTGAGTAAAGATGCTTGCCAGTTGATTAGCTAGGATTGTGACAATTTTTTCTTCATCATAAGTTTCTCCAGTAGGTTCGTCTCTCATAGAGAAACTATTATTACTTACTCCAATGAAGATTAAATTCTTTGTGGGTTGTTTAGTTGCGAAGTCTGGGTAGGTTGAATAGAACTTCAAGAAGATAGTTCTATCTTTTGCGACATTTCTTTGATAATTTTGGATGACTTCCTTCAAACTATATGGAAATAATTTGATTTCTTCCAAGTCTTGACTGAGGTAGAGACATTCAATAAGTCCAAATTGGAACATATTAAATGTAAGAATCGATGTTGCTCCGAGAGTAATTACGGCCTTGACTCCAAAAATATTTCGGTTAACCATGTAAAAACAATTAATTTTTTCCTTTTCGGACTAGTTGGTTAGTCTTTTTAGGTTTTCATAAAATTTTTTTTGGGAAAACTGGACTTGTAGTTCATGGTCTTTTCTTGAAGGAATTTGGTAGTCATCAATGGAGGAAGGTACTCTTCCGAGTATCCTTAATGAAGTTTTTTGAACTGGTGGAGTCTTTATGGTTTCAGAGAAAGTCCTTGGGCCAAGATAAACTTCTTTGCCCTTGTCATGTTCTTTCTGGTAGTCTATCAAAGCCTTTTCAGCTTCTTCCTTGGTACGAAATCCTTTGTGATGAACTCCTGAGAGTCCAATGCAGTGAGGGGCTGCTTTGTGCCATTCATCATAAATTCCTGGGTATGGTCCATTAAAAATGGCGTACCGCTTGTCTTTAGTACATTCCTGTATTTGTTGTTTTATATTCTTCATGGGGTCTTCTTTGATAAGTGCTCCTTTTGCTTGTAACTGGAATTCCAATACTTCAATATTTGCCTTGATCAAGTCTAGCTCCATTATTTTCTGCTTTTCGAGCATTCTTTGATATTGAATCTGCTTCATTATGTCTTCAGTTGTTTGCTGCTCCATTCTCTTGATAAGATATCTGCAAGAACATTTTTATCTCCCTTAATGTGAGAGATTTAGTAATTGTATTCGGCAAGTTTCATTTGCCATCTAGTCAATCGTCCTTGTTTGTAAGTGCCTTTATGATTTAAGTTCTTAAAACCTGCAACATAAGTAGAGTCGGTTCGGACAATAAAGTCCTTATCCAGTATATAAATCCGATGTTTTTCCAACATACGGATCAAAGTCAATGTCTCTTTTTCATGAGTGGGATAATTAATCTCACTATCCGAAAAAGTTCCTGACATATATCGGCATAGTAATTCATTTTTGTATCCAGGGGGTTTTGCTTTCATAACACCTCCCCAACAGTCATTTGAGGCATCAGTCTCAATAATTATTATATCATCATCCGATGGACGGTAAAGCTCGGGAAGATCCCGGCATAAGTCTTTCATTTTTTCAATCAGTCTATCATCTTCATCAGTCCATGTCCAAAGGGCGTCTTTCTTTAGTGTTTGTTGAAGCGTCCTTCTTTCTGATGCAAGATTCCTGATGAATCCTTCATTTGAAATATATGTTAATAGTCCAAGAAATCTTTGTAAATCCTTTTTATCCTTTAATTTTGTTGGAAAATTCTGAAGTTTTTCTAATACATGTCGTTGCATTATTATTTTCCCTTTTTCAATTTCTAATCCTAAGTAATTAATTCTGTTTTGGGCTAAAACAACTTTCTTCTTACTCAAGACTATTCCATTTTCATAACATTTGTTAAGTACCAATTCTATTTTTTCAAAATGATCATTTAATCCTTTATTGGAGAAGATTAATATATCATCAATATAAATAAGACAAAAATCTTTAAATTCTTTGAGAATTGAATCAATCCTTCGCTGAAAGAGACCTGGTGATTGTTTCAATCCCATTGGTAGTACATTCCATTCATACTATCCTTGAGGACAACTAAATGATGTTAATGCTTTTGATTCTTCAGTCAGTCTAATTTGATAGAATCCTGATTTGCAATCAAAGGTGCTGAACCAATCCATATTTCTAATTCTTTCAATAATTAAATCCTTTCTTGGGAGGAAATAAGCATCTCCTTCCAAGGCATCATTAATTTGCTTGTAATTAATTGCCATCCTTCTTTTACCTCTTTTTATTTCATTATGATTTTCTACATAAAAGGCTGGTGCAGAATGTTTGCTATTTGATGGTCTAATTAATCCTTTTTTACACATTTCTTCAATGTCTTTTGCAAATTCATCTCTATCTATTTTTGTATAAATCATTGGTTTAGATTTTACTTCCTTTGTAGGGTCTTTTAATTTTAGTTCGACTAATTCAGTATTTTTATTTATTTTTGGATCTAAAGGGTTTTCACTACAAACCTTATCCAAAAGTTCTTCTATATGAGCTGGAATTATTCGATTTGGTTCTAAATTTATCAGTGCATGACGAATTTTTGTGCAAATTAAGCTAATAATCTCACCACGTTTCAGCTGTTGAAACTTTGATGAATAAGTACATGCAGAATAATGAATAATTGGTATTTTGATAATTTCTCGTTTTTGCTTCTGATAAATATATGGTATTTTTAGAGTAATATATTTCAGATATTGGCAAAATGGTCCATAAAGTCTTAAGAAATTATTTCCAATAATTATATCTATTCCAGTTTCTTGTTTATATATTGTTGGTACAATAAATATCTTTTCTTGTATTATCAAAGTAATTCTTTTTGGGGTTGTTTGTTTTTTTGGTTTTTGTTTTTTGGGTGGGGTTGCTCCAGTATCTATATAGGCTTCTGTTTCTTTATTACTTTTTTCTATCAGTATTTTTATATATGTATTATTCGAATTCTCTTTCTTCTGAAGATAATTCATCTTCGGAATATTCATATATACTTACATCCGAATTACTTAATTCTTCTTCTAGTGGTTCAAGTTCATATATCTGG
This sequence comes from Sophora flavescens, assembly GCA_030762895.1. Lineage (NCBI taxonomy): Eukaryota > Viridiplantae > Streptophyta > Magnoliopsida > Fabales > Fabaceae > Sophora > Sophora flavescens. Next base: position 231,648,592 of record CM061064.1, on the reverse strand, counting down.
AAAACTTGTTTTATTAATTTTGATTTTTCCTTAAAATCTTTTTCCTTTCTTTGAAGGCATTCATTAGCATAATGTCCTTCGACATTACATATCCAACAAACACATTTCTTTTTTCCCTTAGGGCAGTATTTTCTTGGTGTTGATTTCTTTCTCCTAAAATATTTCTTTTTATTATTTTTATAATAATTCTTTTTTCTAGGATAAGTTTTTCGTAAGTTTGATTTCTTATAATTTTTTCTTTTTCTTCTTATTGTTTTCTCACAACCATATTTTCCTGATTTTCCTATTTCCGGGATGTTACAACTAATGACATTACTTCCTCTATTCAATTGTCTAATCGTTTCTCTATTCAGACATTGTTCTCTAAGTTCTTGGTATAAGAGTTTAATAACTCCTCCTAAAGTATTTGCTGTTTCTTCAGGTCTTAATTCCCAAAGATTACTTATCTTTGAATTTGGATATGGTAGTTTATCTATAAAGATATATTTATATATTTCCTTAGTTTCTTCATCTAATTGATAATAGTATTTTTGATATTCGCATATAAAGCTTTCTATTTGGTACATGTCACATATTTGTATTTTATTAAGGTGTGACTTAGCATTTTCTATTAGAGCTTTGTTCATTTTATCTCTTTGTTCCATCATATTATATCCTAAGAATTCTTGTTGTATTAATGTCATTATTAATTTAACATAATTTGAGCTGTTATCTACCATTCTTCCAAGCCTAATCCATTCTTCATCTTTAATTCCGACTAAGAATTTTTGTACATTTCCAGAAGTTTTAAATGTTACAAAGTTCTTGGTTTCTATAAAGTTTAGTTGCTTAAATTTTTCATCAGTCAAGATCATTAGTATTATCTCATTAGTCCATCTTAATAAAGTATCTTCCTTATTCCTAATGCAATCAAGGTCAAGTATATTTCCTGAATTATGGTATCGAGGTTTAAATTTTTCTTGAACCTTTGTCCATTTGTTATTATTTTTTCTTGCGTATCCTTTAGTATACATAGTTTCTTCTTCATATTTATCTCAAGCTCCCTCGGGTGTATATTTATATTTTTCCCAGTTTCTTTTAGGGATTTTTCCACTATATTCTCCTCTTTCCATTTTTATATGATTTTCTTCGGATTCTAAAGATGAACTATAGTTTAGGATTATTTCATCATTTTCTATATCCTTTTTATCGATCTTTTTTATTTTGTGTATTTCTTCATTTTCTTCTTCAACTATTTTAAGTTGTTCTAGTAATTGTTGAATTTCTTCTAGATCATTTGATTTTCTTAATGTTTTCATGTATTCGTTTTTTATCCTCTCCATGATGATACAGGTGTAGGTATTCTTGATGATTCTTGGTCTAATTCCTTTATTATTATTATTTTATTTAAATCATTTGTTTTCAGAACTTCTTCCAGTTCTATTTTTGTTATACATCTATTATTTTCTTCATAATTTAGAAGATTTTCTAGTTGTTCTAGAATAGTTTTTATTCTAGTGATGTCTTCATTTTCATCAATTTCTTTTCCTCTGCTTATATTATATAATGTTTCTTTAATATTTCTTATTTCATCTTGTCCTTTTTGTATTCTATTGCTAGTATAGTTTGCAATTTTATCCGTATTTTCAATTAATTGAATAATATTTCTATTTATTTCTTTCGTTAATTTTTCTAATTCTTTAAATCCTGATTCTAATTCTTCGGATAATCCCATTATCCTATACAATTTTCTAGTTCTTGTTTTAATCGTCTTATTCTTTTTCTAACCAATTCTTGGTGATAAATAATATATTTATTTTATTCTAGTATTTTTAATATCTCTAAGTATTTTCTTAGCTCGTATATATTTTGTTCGCACGTATATATTTTTATTATTGTGTTCATTATTTTGGTTCTAATAATTACTAAAGTCAGGGAATTCTCATCCGTGTGGAAAGCAAAGCACTGCGTTCGTCATCGTGTACTGCACATCTCTCACTCTCTCCATTTCTGCAATCCTAGTCAAATCCCTTTGAAATTCAGTCATTCATCTCTTTCCCTCTCCAAAAATCAAACCAAGATGAGCCACGAGCTGGTTGAGACGTACTCCTGCATGCCCACCACCGAGCGTGGCCGCGGCATTCTCATCTCCGGCGACCCCAAATCCAACTCCATAATCTTCACCAACGCCAGATCCGTCGTCATCATGAGCCTCCAAAAACCCCTCCACGTCTCCGTCTACGGTGATCACGCCTACCCTGCCACCGTCGCCAGATTCTCCCCTAACGGCGAGTGGGTCGCCTCTGCTGACGTGTCCGGAACCGTCAGGATCTGGGGCACCCGAAACGACTTCGTTTTGAAGAAGGAGTTTCGGGTCCTCTCGGGTCGGATCGATGATCTTCAGTGGTCCCCAGACGGACTCAGAATCGTGGCTTGCGGTGAAGGCAAAGGGAAATCCTTTGTCCGTGCTTTCATGTCAGTCATCACAAACTGCTTCTTCATTGTTAAATTTGCATTGCATTTGAGTCTTCTAGTTATCTATTTGATTATTTGGATCTCTTACATGTCAACTTTTCAAATCATATTATGGATGCATTTGGATAAAGAGCTTGATTAAACAACACTTATTTGATAAGCTTTTTTCTCTTTCCAAATAAGCTAAGTGTGTGTTTGGAAAAGTTTATGGAGAGCTTATTTGAGATTGAGAATAGCTTATGAAAATAAGCTTATGCAACTAATTAGATTATGATATTCATATAAGCTTGTTGGAGTAGTGATACGACTTTAAGAGTGCAAGTAAGAGGCAAGCCTCACCCTACAAGCTAACTTTTGGGGTTGAGTTAGGCCCAAATCTAAATTCTAAGATGGTATCAAAGCCTATCCGAGATCCGTTGTGCCACCCGCAGATGTCCAGTCCTGCAAACTTTACACTCCTGGACGTGAGGGGTTGTTATGACTTTAAGAGTGCTTATAAGTAAGAGGCAAGCCTTACGCTACAGGCTAGCTTTTAGGGTTGAGTTGGGCTCAAATCTAAATTCCAAGAAAGCTTATTTTAGCTTATTGCAATAAGCTTGTGAAGATTATGAAAATAAGCTATTTTTAGCTTATTTGAAAGATTTTATGGAATAAACACTTAATTAAATTGTTTACCCAAATGCACCCTTAAAAATAACTTATGTTCATGAGCTTCTCTTACAAGCTTATTGTGATAAGCTAAAATGAATTTATATGAAAATCTTAAACTATTTGCATAAGTTTATTTTCATAAAACTATTATCATAAGCTCTTTATAAGCTTTTTCGAGCACATCCTATATCAATTTCATGTCACACACTCCTGAATAATTTTGGCTAATTCTTCACTTTTTTTATTTGAATAAATTGTTATGTTTACTCTCGAGTCTGATGAACTCTGCAATGAATAGGTGGGATTCGGGAACTAATGTTGGTGAATTTGATGGCCATTCAAGGCGAGTTTTAAGTTGTGCATATAAACCAACCAGACCTTTCCGCATTGTCACATGTGGAGAGGATTTTCTGGTGAATTTTTATGAAGGACCACCATTCAGATTCAAGCTATCTCACAGGTATACTATGAAAAACTTAATGGTGTTATAGTCCTTTATTCTGAGTATATGTTGTCTTCTAATCCACTCTTTAGACAATAACAATGTTAGTTTCTGTTGCATTCATGCACTGGTTATATTTTGCTCTTTCTAGTGATCAATATTTGCATTTTGTAGATTTTTGTGGTGGTGGTGGTGGTGGGGTGGGGGGATGATCTTTTCAGATATATATTTTTGTTACTCACTATTGGGAGCAGTCTTTCTCTGAAATTTGCTTTGGTTATTCCTTGTTTAGAAATAAGAGAACAAAAAATAAATTTATGGAATACGGATTAAGGTATACATTATACAATGTACTCTTCTACTTAAAGTACTTTTTAAGTAGAACCTAAACAGTTGCATATTGGCATAAATTTTTATAATCTATCTTTTCATATTAAAAAAGTGTTAATTGATATATTACAACTGAGTGTCTTTATGGAATTATTTTTTGTCAAATTCATATGTTTTAGTTGGTTCTTATATTTTCTTTGGTCCTTTCCGCTGACTGCACTAGTTTTGATAAATAACTTATGTCACAATATTTTGGTTATGTGCAGGGATCATTCAAATTTTGTTAATTGTGTAAGATATTCTCCAGACGGTAGTAAGTTTATTAGTGTAAGTTCTGACAAAAAGGGTATCATATTCGATGGAAAGAGTGGAGAGAAGATTGGTGAGTTGTCCTCTGAAGGTGCCCATACTGGCAGTATTTATGCTGTTAGCTGGAGTCCTGATGGAAAACAAGTGAGCTAATATCTGAGTATTATTTTATTGATTATTATGGCAAAGACTCACATCCCCTGATAAGCTAACCCCCTTTTGCCATCCTCTCTCTCTCTCTCTCTCTCTCTCTCATATGATGTTGATCACTTTACTTTGTTTTAAGAAGTTGAATGCAACATTTTGAACTTGGTACTTCCGTATAACATTTTGGAATAGTTGCCTTGTGTTTTTATATTGTCAATAAACTAAGGAACACAATATTAAGTAAAATGCACGAAGTAACAACTTGTTTCCTATAAATGCTTTGCTGTGGTAACATTTGAAGACAATTTATTATGCGTACAAGTTAAGCATGACATACATTAAAGCTAAGGAAATGGGGGTTTATTTATTTTGCTAGTTTGACATATATTTGACATTCTCATTATGTTTCTCTAAAGGGGGTTCCATTTGTACATGTGTTTAACTTCTGAGTTTTGGTTTGTTTTGTTATCTTGTCTTTGCGAAATTTTTCTATCAAGTCTAGAGGAGTTTTTATAAATAAACATTGAATTTTAGACCTATATTTGAATTTTGAAAGCAATGTATATCGATAATTTTTCTTGTTGATGTTGAAATGCATCTTTCAATTGCTTGTTAATTGTTACTGGAAATGTTAGGCGTGGATAGCAGTCTACATATTATAATTTATATAGTTTGTACTGTTCAATCAATAAATTTCTTGTGCTAGTTAACTTTCAAGTTTGTAGTTAAACTCTTGGATTTGCAGATTGTTAATTTCCCCCCATTGCTTTCCTACTTGTCTTTTTTGCGCAAGTTTGTTTTCTCCCTTTTCCTGTAATGCACAATTTTGGCAATGGCAATCTAATCTTCAGTTGTAATGTTATCTTTAGGTGCTGACTGTATCTGCTGACAAGTCTGCAAAAGTATGGGACATATCTGAGGACAATAATGGAAAGGTGAAGAAAACATTGGCTTGTCCTGGCTTCGGTGGAGTTGAAGACATGCTAGTGGGGGCCCTCTGGTTGAATGATTATCTTGTCACTGTTTCTCTTGGTGGGATGATATCTATATTTTTAGCAAGCGATCTTGATAAAGCCCCGACAACGTTTTCTGGACATATGAAAAATGTTTCCTCCTTAACTATTCTAAGAAGTAACCCTAGAGTGCTCTTGTCTAGCAGTTATGATGGCTTAATAGTTAAGTGGATTCAAGGGATTGGATATAGTGGTAAATTACAAAGGAAGGAGAATTCTCAAATCAAATGCTTAGCAGCTGTAGAGGAAGAGATTGTTACATCCGGTTTGATAATAAGGTGAGTGTTTTGCTTATCTTCTTTGGTTAATATGAGAATGATAATCATTACATTAGGTTTTCCTCAATTTCCATTTCTTCTAATTTTTGGATAAAAAATCAGTGCTGCTTGTCAGGTGCATTTAAATAATACTCTATATTTGTTATGTGATGAAATAAATTTTTTATATGCTGTTTTCCATGTGAAGTATATTTATAGTAAAGTTTCAGAGAAATCTCCATAATGCACTTGACTAAATCTCTTTGATTTGCGGACCCGTTATACAAAGTGAAGTTTATTTTAAAAAAGTAAATTCACATTGCTTTATCAGTTTTGTCTAAATTCTAATGCTTTTATTTTCCCCAATACATTTATTTCATTTGACCTGTTGATGATGTAAGGACCATGTCTCTCTCCCTTGTTCTATTGAGCTCACTAAGTGCCAACATTAACAATTGCTTTGTTAATCTGAAGATATTATAGTTTGGCAATTGACATTCATATATATTCTTAATTTCTTATCACCTGGAAGAGACGATTTGTTTGCTAATCAGTATCTATTTTGTTGTGTATTGTTCCTGGGAATATGTTTATAAGAAATTTTTGTTTCTGTTGTCTATTGTGATATTCTCATACTCATTGTTAGAAAGCTATTCAATGAATGTGACATAGGTCTTCATTATATATGATGTTTTTAATGAAAGATATGAGCAAGTGGTGGGCCAAATTTCAAGGCATCTGCAATATTTGAAAATTTTGGAAAACTATTTGATCTCTTCCTCATATTCCTCCATTTTCTTTCTCTCCTAACAAGTAGATATGGCGAGCTTCTTTACATGGGGATCAGTGTGGAGATGCTGAAGCCATTGATATAGGAAGTCAACCAAAGGACTTCAGTGTTGCACTTCTATCTCCTGAACTTGCTCTGGTTTCTATTGATTCAGGAGTTGTCATGCTGCGTGGTACAAAAATTGTGTCAACCATTAATCTTGGGTTTGTTGTGTCAGCATCTGCTGTCTCTCCTGATGGAAGTGAAGCCATTATTGGTGGACATGATGGTAAATTGCACATTTATTCTATATCCGGCGATGCACTTGTAGAAGAGGCAGTCCTTGAGAAACATCGGGGAGCTATTACTGTCATACGTTATTCTCCAGACATTTCAATGTTTGCATCAGGGGATGCCAATCGAGAAGCTATAGTGTGGGACCGTGCCTCCCGAGAGGTAAGTGCAACTAAGAGCTTTGATGGGTGAAGTATTATGTTTAGTGCTTTCTCGTGCGTGTGCATGCATGCACATGTGCAAGGAAGAGAAATTCTTGCATGATTAGTTGTGTAACCTTTTTAACACGTGTTTGCAGGTGAAGCTTAAAAACATGTTGTACCATACTGCTCGGATAAACTGCCTTGCTTGGTCTCCTGATAGCTGTAGAATCGCTACAGGATCACTTGACACATGTGTCATCATATATGAAATTGACCAGCCTGCATCTAGTAGAATTACCATAAAGGGTGCTCACTTAGGTGGGGTTTATGGTTTAGCATTCACTGATGAGTATAGTTTAGTTAGCTCTGGTGAGGATGCTTTTATCCGTGTTTGGAAGATAACCCCTCCATGACAGATCAAGGTCAGATTGGAAGATGTGAATGTGGGAAATACTTGTCGGATTTCAGATTTAATCCTTTACAAGGTGTCTAAAACTCAGACTGACGAGGATGTGCTTATCACTTCAAGTTGGGGTTTATCTAATAGACAGGTGAGCTTTTTCTGATTGTTGGTCATATAGCAAAAGGACTTGTTGCAAATTGCCAGCATCGGTTTACTAGTCACTCTTGACTTTGCAGTATGAAGTTTGGGCCATTTTCTTGTTGCCACTTTTAAAAGCAGGTGCTTTTTGCGTGTTTCAATATCTAGGCAGTGATGGTGCCAATTCCCATCATTCTATTTACCTTGGTTTGCTTTGGATAAAACCGATTTGTGATAGAGATTTTTTAATAGTTGTGCCAGAGTTTTGTAGCAAAGGATCTAAAGCTGGTTACATCATAGGGGAACAATATGGGTAGTGCGAGCTATTGTGTTAAAACTTAAAAGTGCTGATAGAGTAGCGAAAACAGGCAACGAATTCTCCCCACCCAGCTCCCTGAAGACTCCACTTGGTTTTCATTTTATGGAATACTCAGTCGGCATCTTGTTCGAGGCCAGATTGATTGTGCTGTTTTGGTTTGTAGTTGGTATGCTATTGTGTATGTTTGTTGTTTGTTGGTTCATTCAATGTGATAAAAAGAAATCGAAGAAAACTTTTATTTGAGGTCTGCCTACGTTTTGAGTTAAAGCGTATTTCACGATTCACACATTTTAAAGAGTGGTGGATCCAAATTGATATTTCATGTTTTCAGATAACCACAGGAATTGGTCCAATTTGTAACAAAATTTATACAGTATACAGAGTAAAATGGGAATAGTGGAAAATACTGGTGCATTAACTATACTTGTATGTTAACAGTGGGGTCTGAACAGAAATATATGTGGAGAAATTAATCTAGAAGGTGAATTTGTGACAGTAAAAAGCTGTGGCTTAGCTGCACAAGAGGTTCTAAAGCAAACATGGCTGTTATGAAGCCGGTCTCAGATATAGAGGTATGTAGTTTGTAGGATCTGGCATTGAATCCCAAACAGAGAATGCACTTGAACACCTCATCCATTTTTGAGTCATTTCTGGGAAATGCCTGTCAATCACGTCCTTCAAAGTCTCTGTTCTGTTTACCCATTCAAGCCCTTTCTGTGTGTATGTCTTGGAGTTGAAATTGGTTGTGAAGAAACGGTCAGCTTCTAGCCTCCTAAACATCCGTAGTCACCAAAGAAAAGCACAAGTCAATGATCAATTCTCTTTCTGTTTAGTGGTTTGTTGCTTACTATATAGTGCTGCACATACCTTGAAGCCATCATTAGGAAAATAAAGAAAGCGGTCTCACTGATTGCAAACCCTTTTATCTTCTTCTCTGCATGGAGACCCACTATCAAGTCCAGCTTCTCAACATCATCTCCATATACTTCTTTGAGAGCTTCAATGACATCTTCATCATCTGTTAAATCTTCCCACTTGCTAATAGGGATCATTAGTAAGTTTCTCCTGAATTCATTATACCTTGCAACTCCCCTTTCTCTGTCTCTATAAACTAATAGAGGATTCATCATTTTAGACCTAGTTATATAAGACTACAAAATAGTGCATGCAAAGCTACTATACAAAAATAAGTGCTAAGGGAGCTACCTTCCATGGTAGGCATGTCAACAGGATCAGGTCTATCTTCTCCATTAATATCATGGGCAATGAGATACCTCATCCATGTTGGATAGTTCCATAAAGCAACTGCACCACATGACTGATGACCCATGGTAACTAGCATTTGCTCCATTCCTATTTTTGATAGCCTTCTTTCGCCTTCTTTACCCACCATTTCCCTCATAGGCACCCTGAATAACATATTTGCAGTTGAATTTAGATACCCTTCTCGTCCCAAGAGTTTACACTCTAGAAGCAGGTTTTCATTTTTGCTTTAAGAACAAAACAGGAAACTTTAAAGTGAAAAAATGTGGAAAAAAAATGTAAACTCTTTGGTAAATCAGGATGTCTGCAAATTGGTTTTACTCAATCTTGACAGAACCATAAAAAAATCCCAAAATTTTATTAAACCAGAAGGAACAGTGAGAGGGATAAGAATATACTTTTCAACTATTGGAGGGCATTTGTCTTCTCCATTTGTACTTGTAGCCTTAATGTTTCTAAGGACAATTTCGTCAGGTAGCTGTGAATGCATTCTGTAAACGCTCACAAACTCTTCTGTAAGTGAGTATGGAACTCCATGATCTCTTGGCCTCCTAAGACCAACCAATCCACTAAGTATGGGTCCAAAAATGTTTCCAAATAAATCCTTAAATTTCTTCCCCAAAAATCCATACCTGCCAAAAGAAAAAAATAATAAGTATACAGCTGCAAAAAAAATACTTTGGTAATACTAGTATCTAAATAGTATACTGCACCAAAATGCTACTTAGACTTACCAATTGATCCTCATCCCTGCCAGAAGAGTATGAGTCTTTAAGAGTTCTACAGTCCAATCAATTGTGTGGATTTTTGCAATGACTGCTGAAGTTACCAATCTTGCATGTCTATAGAGCTGCTCATCATCAAAACCAGGATAATGCACCTATAAGCAAAGGCCAAAGAACAATGCCATGCATCATTATTTGAGGCAAAATTAGTTCAAAGTCAGCAAAGACAAGAGATGAAAGGAAGTTGACTTACTTTTAGCATATCACATACTGCATTATGCTCTCTGACAAACAAGGCCTGAATAAGGGAAAAGCCAGCCCAGCAATTTCTAACATCACCTGAGATAGGAATACCTTTCTCATCATGCTCAAGAAGCCCATCTTCTGAGATTTTCAGTTTTCCCTCTTTGAATTTTCTGACTCTTCTCATGCCCTTCTGGTCATTCCCGTATATGACACTTCCATCCCTAATATTCCACTCACAAAAAAAGAAAATAAGAGACAGGGTGTTTTTTGTTAGATTATTTTTTAATAATCTATTGTTGGTGGCCCATGTAACTAATAGACTAGCTTTAACTAAAAGTTAGTGGGGGGTTAATTTTGAATTTCAAAATTAAATCCCTCCCCTCTTCCTTTTTTAATGGTTAGTTTCTGGAATGGAAGTTATCATCTAAGATAACTGATAATGGGATAAAAGAGAGAAAGGTATAGGTTCCTTTTATCATCAGAAAACCAGAAGAGGGAAACTGAAACTGTCTTCACCATCAAAGGCACACCAAGAGGAAGGAAGAGAGGGGAGAAATCTCCAAGAATCGAAGAACAAAAAGGCTTATGGATCCAAGTAATTCTTGAACCCTCTTCATAGATGTGAGAATCATAATATCTAAGATCCCTGTTAGTGTAGTTTTCTGCATTGATGAACCCTAGGAAAACTACAACTTATGGTTTTATGCTTACAATTGGTATCAGACCATAGGTTAGGGATTTTATGATTTTCCTTGTATGGTTGTTTTTCCCAAATTAATTTTGGTTGCATGGTTAATGTTCTTTTTCGTATGCGAACACGAAATTGAATTGTTTTACTGCTCACATTCTTCTTGTTGTCGCACAAGAACCATATATATATATATATATATATATATATATGTATGTATGCTATTAGAATTGTCCAATTGCCATATATATATGAAAATTCCAGAAACTGATTTTGCCTTGAAGAATGTGTTATGTCTTACGTATATAATATGTACATCAGTGTATAGTATACTAGCACATTACATTGATGTAGCAATTTCTTTAATTGCCAAACCCAGAGACGAACATGGTGATGATTAGGCCACGATTGCGAGACTTTGTGGCAGAAAATATCACGGCTTGGCGGTGATGAAGGTTACGGCTGTGATGGCCACTGTTTATAAATTTTAATTTGGAATTATATATTAAAGAATGAGTTTGTTAATCACCAAAGTGGTCAAATTCATAAAGTTTATGATTCCAAATTATATAATTGTATTGTGTTTGTGATGCTATATGGATAACATGTTTGGGTTTGTTGAAATTCATTGTTATAAGGCATATATAGATCACCCAAAGGTGGATCATTGCTTATAATTGATGATTTTAAGGTTTTATGACATACTTGTTAAGTGCTTGTTTATCCAAAGATGACATGCATGTAAGAATAGTATGGTTGGTTGCTCGTTAAAGTATGTTTGTTTGGCATCATTATTGGTATGTGAATGCATTTAAGTATTACCCAAAGGTGAACTTGGATACATGATTAAATTTGATATTAGTTTGAATCCTTTAAGTTATACTCAAAGCATTAATGTGTGAGCTTGTTTGAATGATTGCAGCTTCATTTAATATGTTTGCCTTGGGTAATGGTTTTGTTAAGTTCAATGGGCTGAACTATGCTGATTGGTCCGAATAAATCAACTTTCAACTTGGTGTTATGGACCTGGACTTGGCATTAGTGATGGATGAGATGCCCGCAACCATTACGGAGACCAGTACGGAAGCTGACAAGTCTCTTTATGAGGCTTGGGAGCGGTCTAATAGGATGAGTTTGAGCTTAATGAAGATGTCAATGGCTGAAAATGTTAAGCCATCCATGACCAAGACCGACAATGCAAGGGAATTTATGAAATTGATTAAGGAGTACTCACAATCGGATATTACTGATAAATCCATTGTGGGAAACTTGATGACTTAATTGACCATCAAGAAATTTGACTGGTCTCAGCCCATTCATGATCATGTGACAAGTATGGCAAATCTAGCAGCAAAATTGAAGTCAATGGGAATGGAGGTGAATGAGACTTTCCTAGTACAATTCATTATCAACTCACTTCCTATTGAGTTTGGCCAGTTTCAGGTGAATTATAACATCATTAAGGAAAAATGGAATTTTCAAGAAATCAAGGCCATTTTGGTTTAAGAGGAAGGGTGGTTGAAGAAGATAAAGGATCACTCCATTCACTTGTCGACTCATGATGGAGCTACCACTAGCAAGGCAATACCAAGTTACAAGGATAAGAAAAAGGGCAATGTCCCAATAAGAGAAGGCGGAGTCCGAAAAGAAAAGAAGTGTTATTTCTATAAGAAGAATGGCCATTACAAGAAGGATTGCCCGAAAAGAAAGAGTTGGTTCAAAAAGAAAGGTAAACATTATGTTTCCATAAGTTTTGAATCAAATTTTGTTGAGGTTCCTTATAACACTTGGTGGTTAGATTCTGGTGCAACTACTCATGTGTCACATATTATGCAGGGATTCCTTTCAATCCAAACCATAAAAAGAACTGAAAAGTTCATGTACATGGGGAACAGAATGAAGGCACGCATAGAAGGGATCGGGACATACATATTGATCTTGGATAGTGGTTGTCATTTTAGATACAGAAAGTTGTCTCTATGTTCCAGGATGTGCTAGGAATTTAGTTTCTGTTGGAAAGTTGGATGACTTATGTTTTAATTTTGGGATTGGACATGGTGTGTTTTCATTATATAAACATATGTGCTATTATGGATTTGGTACTATAATAGATGGTTTATATTGTTTCAATCTTGATGTTAAGTTTATGGAATCTTCATTTAATGTTGAACATGTTGTTGGTAGTAAGCCAATGTGCATGATGAGAGTTTTACTTATTTGTGGCATCAAAGGTTAGGTCACATTTCCAAGGAAAGGATAATGAGGCTAATGAAAAGTGAAATATTACCTCATTTGGATTTTGATGACTGGGACGTATGTTTGGATTGCATTAAAGGAAAGCAGACCAAACACATATCAAAGAATCAAGCTACAAGAAGTAGTGAACTCCATGAATTGATACATACTGATATCTGTGGTCCTTCTGACATTCCATCTTGAGGCAGTGAAAAGTATTTTATCACCTTCATTGATGACTACTCACGTTATTGTTACTTATATTTGTTGCATGAAAAGTCTCAATCGGTGGATATTCTCAAGGTGAGGTAGAAAGGCAGCTAGAAAGAAAAGTAAAAGTTGTGAGGTCTGATAGAGGTGGTGAATTTTATGGAAAATTTAATGAGAGTGGACAATGTCTAGGTCCATTTGCAAAGTTTCTTGAACATCAGGGCATATGTGCACAATACACTATGCCCGGCACACCGCAACATAATGGTGTAGCTGAAAGGCGGAATCGTACTCTTATGGATATGGTTAGGTCAATGTTCAATTATAATATTGTACCTTTATCATTGTGGATGCACGCTTTAAAGACCGCTGTGTATCTGCTTAATAGGGATCCTAGTAAGGCAGTTCCTAAGACTCCTTATGAGCTGTGGACAGGAAGGAAACCCAGTTTAAGGCATCTTCATGTTTGGGGTTGCCCAGCAGAAGTAAAGGTGTATAATCCACATGAAAAGAAGCTTGATGCAAGAACCGTTAGTGGTTTTTTCATTGGCTATCCCAAAAAGTCAAAAGGTTACAGATTTTATTGCCCTAATCACAGTACGAGAATAGTTGAGTCTGGTAATGCTCGGTTTATTAAGAATGTCCATTTCAGTGGGAGTGAGAAATCAAGAAAGGTGGATATTATGGAGACTGTGGTGAATATTCTTCACCTAAGGTTTCTCCTCAGGTTGTTGTCCCTCTTGTTGTATTAAAGTCGCATAACACATAGAGACAACAAAATAATATTCAAAACCCACATGATGAACATATAGTTTATGAACCAGCTGATAATGTACAAGTCACAAATGAACAAGTGATAGAAGAAGCGCAAGACATAGCATTAAGAAGGTCTGAAAGGCAAATAAGGCCAGCTATTTCAAACGATTATGTTATTTATTCACTTGAAAATGAATGTGACTTAAGCATTGATAAGGATCCAGTCTCGTTCAGGCAATCCATGGAAAGTAACAATTCTGAAAAGTGGCTCAATGCTATGAAAGAAGAGTTGAAATCAATGGATGACAATAAGGTATGGGATCTAGTTGAGTTGCCTGAAGGTTCAAAACGAGTCGGTTGTAAATGGGTCTTTAAGACCAAGCGTGACTCAAAAGGTAACATTAAAAGGTATAAAGCTAAACTCGTCGCCAAAGGTTTCAGTCAAAAGGATGGCATTGATTACAAAGAGACATTCTCTCCAGTTTCAAAGAAAGACTCTTTGAGGATTGTTTTGACTTTGGTGGCTCATTATGACTCAGAGCTTCACCAAATGGACGTAAAGACCGCTTTTCTGAATGGCGACTTAGAGGAAGAAGTTTATATGGACCAACCTGAAGGGTTTTTGGCCGCGGTAAAGGAAAATCTAGTGTGTAGATTAAAGAAGTCAATATATGGACTAAAGCAAGCTTCCAGACAATGGTATATTAAGTTCAATGATACCATTACGTCGTATGGTTTTGTAGAGAACATTGTTGATCAGTGTATCTATATGAAGGTCAGTGGGAGCAAATTCATAATATTGGTCTTATATGTTGATGATATTTTGCTTGCTGCCAATGATGTTGCTTTGTTACATGATGTAAAGAAGTTTCTCTCTAATAACTTTGAAATGAAAGATATGGGTGAGGCATCCTATGTGATAGGGATAGAAATATTCCATGATAGATCACAAGGATTGTTGGGATTGTCTCAGAAAGGATATATCAATAAGGTATTAGAGAGATTCAGAATGGAAAAATGCTCCGCAGGGATATTTCCAATTCAGAAAGGGGACAAATTTAGTGAAATGCAATGTCCTAGAAATGATTTGGAACGAAAGGAAATGGAATATATTCCCTATGCATCAGTGGATGGGAGTTTGATGTATGTTCAAACATGTACTCGGCCGGATATCAGTTTTGCTGTTGGAATGTTAGGCCGATATCAAAGTAATCCCGGAATGGATCACTGGAAAGCTGCAAAGAAGGTTCTTAGGTACTTACAAGACACCAAAGATTACATGCTCACGTATAGAAGGTCAGGTCACCTTCACGTGGTTGGCTACTCGGATTCGGACTATGTTGGATGTGTGGACTCAAGAAAATCCACATTTGGGTATATTTTTCTTATGGCTAGGGGAGCAGTATCATGGAAGAGTGGAAAACAATATGTGATAGCTACTTCTACCACGGAGGCAGAATTTGTGGTGTGCTTTGAGGCCATGGTTCAAGCATTGTGGCTGCGGAACTTTACCTCGGGGCTTGGTATTGTCGACAGTATAGCTAGGCCGCTAAGGTTTTACCGTGATAATTCTGCAGCTGTCTTCTTCTCTAAGAATGACAGGTATTCGAAGGGTGCAAAACACATGGATTTGAAGTACTTGTCGGTTAAAGAAGAAGTGCGGAAACATAAAGTGTCATTTGAGCATATTGGTACAGATTTGATGATAGCGGATCTGTTAACCAAAGGGTTGCCGCCCAAAACATTCATTGGCCATGTTGAAAGGATGGGCATTATGGATAAGTCCTTGTTAACATTATACTGTGATGTATTTGTATACATGTATGGTTGTAATGCTCGTATTGTATGACACTTGTGAATTCGATTAAAGTTATGTTTCTGCTTTGTTTCTAATTATCCATATTATAGGGTATACTTGTATTGTTTTTGTGTGATAACATAACATGTCTTTGAAAAGACATTAAAGACACATTAAGGTTGTTTGAGTTGAGTTGATTTGTGATCCATGGAAGGAATCAAGTTGTTGGATAACTTGTGACTGCCATGATCCAATCATTTCAATTCAATTAAAGATGATGACTTAAGAATCTGAACGTATAGTGTACAATTATGGTTTATTGTTGAATCTTCAAGTCATCACATGGGCCAAGTGGGAGATTGTTAGATTATTTTTTAACAATCTATTGTTGGTGGCCCATGTAACTAATAGACTAGCTTTAAATAAAAGATGGCCAATGTGATGGTTGTTTGGCCTAATGGTAATTAAAGTTAGTGGGGGGTTAATTTTGAATTTCAAAATTAAATCCCTCCCCTCTCCCTTTTTGAATGGTTAGTTTATGGAATGGAAGTTATCATCTAAGATAACTGATAATGGGATAAAAGAGAGAAAGGTATAGGTTCCTTTTATCATCAGAAAACCAGAAGAGAGAAATTGAAAGTGTCTTCACCATCAAAGGCACACTAAGAGGAAGGAAGAGAGGGGAGAAATCTCCAAGAATCAAAGAACAAAAAGGGCTATGGATCCAGGTAATTCTTGAACCCTCTTCATAGATGCGAGAATCATAATATCTAAGATCCTTGTTAGTGTAGTTTTCTGCATTGATGAACCCTATGAAAACTACAACTTATGGTTTCATGCATCTCAACAAACCTTGTCCGAAGAAGGGTTCTTAGTTGTCTCGTAAAAAGTTGGAAAAGAGGGGGTCTCAGGTGGAGGGTTCGACTGGGTTTGTTGGTAGGAAGTTGCTAGGAGTTGGCGGTTTTTCTGAGGCCGAGGTCCTGAAGAAAGCAGAAATTGCTCAGGGGAAGAAACCTGCTATTTTCAACAAGCTTTTGGTTGACCCACAACAATTTAGTTTTTGTCTCAGATTCTCATCTTAGGTGTTGGAATAGAGCAAAACTCACGTCTGAGGCTTACCAAGAGGCTTATCTTATCTAGGTGGTGATGAAACTTTTTGTAGTATGTCAGGTTTGGAGTCAGGGGTGGAAATAGTTGTTAATTTATTGTTATTTCAACTATGGAAAAAGGTTTAGGGTGTTGGGTGGTAGGTGTTTTTTTGTGATACAGTCATGAATCAACTAAAAAAGTGGAGACTGTTGAAGCTAGGACACGATTGGCATGCTGCTCAGAAACAAAGGTCGTGGTGGTTTTTCTGTTTGAGGGGTGTTCCTGTTTGGATGGATTTTCTCAGTTAAACTGGGCTTCTTTTTGGTGGGATTTCCGTTAGATTGGTGGGGTTGGTGGTCCTGCATTTAAGGTTTGTCTGATTGAATATGTGCTCAGTGACATATGGTTTTCGCAATTGAGGAGTTGGAGGTTTCCTCTTGGTGACGTCTTGTTTAAAGTGGGGGCTTTTTCCTTGCTGATGTACCTTATTTCTCAGAGTGTGGGGTGACTTTGGTTTTTTGGGTGTTGCTACAACAGGTTTCAATTTATGGGTGGACACTGGATACTAGAGCTGTCAATTTGGCACTAACGCCAGCCCATCTCGCCCACAATAATAGTCCAGTTCATTTAGCTCATAATTAAATTTATCAATGGGTCACTTTTTTCATTTAGTTAAATCTGTGCGTGGGTCGGTAGATGATGTAATAGGGGTCAAAGGCGTTAAAAAAAAACGCGGGGCCAAAAAGCACTAAAAAGCACTAGAGGCCAGGGCCAGCTCATGGGCCAAATTTTTTTTGATAGTCCTATTTATTTTATTTTATTTATAAAACTTGACAAAAAGAACAACAATTATAATCACACTAACATTATGTAATAATATCATTTAATCTATGAAATTAACTATCAAATATGTATTAAGTGCTATAGTTTTCTCTAAAAAAATTGAAGAGAAACCATTGTTTTATCTCTTTTCATCCTTGTCTTTATATGAAATGAATTGTTAAAGTAGATAACTGATATCAAATTATTGCAATAGATAATATTCCAGCTAAGGAAAACCATTCACTTGGATTACCTAAGTGGCTGTGCGGTTAGTGAAAGAAAAATTATAGCACGTAATACATATTGAAATAGATAATTTCATAGGTTAAATGATATTATTACATAATGTTAGAGTGATTATAGTTGTTCTTTTTGTCAAGTTTTATAAAATAAAAAAGAAATAGGTCCATCAAAAAAATTATGGCCCATGGGCTGGCCCTGTCCCTTAGGGCTTTTTGGCCCTATGGGCTTTTTTTAATATGGGCCTTTTGGCCCTGTGGCCCATTTGACCCTGACCCATACGGGCTAAGGCTAAATGGGCTAGGACCGGTCCATTTGACTGCTCTACCGGATACAATTTGGTGGTTTCAATCCTGTTTCGGTGGTATATTGTATTGGTCTTGAGGTTTGGTAGCGTTTGGGGATTGGACAGATGTAAATTCAATACTGATCCTGCCTTTGATTAGTATTTCATTTACATTTGTTTTGTTATCTTGGTTCTTCTTGTACCTAGGTTGGGTATCCTTTATACTCTCATCTAATATACTTTTGCTTATAACCAAAAAAAAAAAATGCTTACATTTTTATTCCAAAAATGAATGAACTTGTGCTTCAGTAACGAAGATATAAAGGTTCAGTATCCAGGCCCTACTTACCACCAAGGAGTCCTTGTGTTTAGGGAACCAGTCTTCATATATGAAGAGCCCGTTTTGAATTTCCTAGTCTTGAAAAAATTGAAAGACTTTAAAGGACAACCACTAGAATAACTATCAGGAGCTCTAATTTCCACCTGTTCCAAGAATTATACACTTTTGCTAAGATGATAAGTACAAAAAAAAAAAACAAAGGTTTTGGAAAATTTTTGGGCAAAGTTAGACGATAAGATTACCTTGTCAGTTGTATTGCCTTGTCATGCTTTTGACATGATTAATTAATTTGGTGCCAAGATAGAGAATAAGTATATTTAATAAGCAACTACTTACTTACACAAATTTTGACATGTCATTTTATGTCATTAGAGAATCACTGGAAACACCCTTTTTGCCTTGCATGCATTTAAACTCGATTCAATATCTCTTCAGAGAGTTTTGACTTAGTTTCTATATAATTTTTGTAGAACTGGTATTTTCTGTTGTGCAAAAATTGAAAATCGTTAAATAGATATAAGTCAATATTACTCATCACCTGTTCAATGTCCTCCAAATGGTCCATCCAGTCGTGAATCATGAACTGTGTCCATGAGCAGGCTATCATGTTGAACTGCTTCCCTGTGTCTTTGAAATTTTTTCTTGCTAGGAGCTTTGAGGCAACCACTGTTGGGTGAGGCTCTAGTAACTGCTGACATACATGACAATTTTGAAGGCAAATCTAAAGAAAATAAGTTTTCATAGAAAGTCATGTATTCAATAAATTGAAAAGAGACATACTTAATTTTTTTAATGAGTAATTACTTTTTTAGATTCCTAAACAATGTATTTAAGACATTTAACTAGACTCTATTTTCAATATCAAAATAATTGTGGGATAGAGATAAAAAAAATATGGGGGTTTTAATGATATTCATTTTGCACTTATCTTATATGACATAAAAATAACAATACTATAACTAAGTCTCTTATTTCATGCACAGGCAAATATTTATAGAACTTCCTCGGAGGTTAAAAAACAAGAAGAGCAGAAACAAGTCATAATAAAGCTCTTGGCTTACCCCAAAATCCGATGTCGCCGGCGGCATATTCCGACCAAAGAAAGTTCCCTGGCTACCGACCAAATTGTCTGTGGGGTGGTTGCACTTGCCGTCCGGGGTCCGATATGCATATTCTTGTGTATCATACTTGTGGCCATTGACTTCTCCAACATGAAGGAGATTGTAACGATAGTGCAAGTGCCTCCTAATTCCCAAGTATGCTAGCCCCAACAACACTGGCAGCCTATGCCACAAACCAAGCTTGTCCACAAAATGTATCACCTATACAAATAACAATAGCGCATAAAATTAGTCACTATAACATGTAACATAAATTGTGAAACATATATAATTTAAGAGGAAGAGAAAGAGAGAGATGTGGTGCTACTAACATAGAAGAGTATGGTGTCAAACATGGTCATTTTGGCCACAATAGGGAGGAGTTGGGGATGAATGAAGGATGCAGATAAAAGAGAAAACGCCATGGGATCTTAGTTATAGTATTAATTTGTCAGATATTTTTTTGTGAGCGTACTTTCAAGTGTTTTTCCACTTTTGATGAGCTGCGAGATCAACTGGTGATATATATAAGGAGGATGAGTCTATGATGAAGTAATGCAAAACCTGCCTACTCTTTCAGGACATTCAATGCTTTAATGGTTGTCCCATGCGTCTATGACACTTGTTAATAAGGAGCTGGTGTTCAAAATACTTTAAAAATCGTCATTCCTACCTATTTAGATGAATAATGCTAACAAGTGTTCTAACTATATTATTTAAAGAATTAAGAAAATGAAGTTTTTATTAGAAAGTCAAGTATTTCATTTTTTTCAAATGTTAAATACACAAAATTCATATATAAACTTTCTTTTTTTGATTTCTTAACGTGTATCCTTGAAACACTCATATTTTTCATTTTAAATTATTTGTACTAACTTCTGCGTAAGCACTTAACTATATGTCCAAATAACTGCGTAGCAACAAATAACAGATTATTATTGGGGTTGGGCTATGGTGCACCACTCACATTTTATATCACCCACTATATTACCCATGTGGCAAATTTTGGGCCAATCAAATTGCCACATAGATTGGTCAAAATTTCAAACTTTCTAGTTCTATTATACTGTAGTCAAACTATATGAATACAGTATATTGTAGTATAATATATGTGCTTTTTGTATTTGTAAATTTAACTCATATTAAAATAATATTTTTTGATTAAAAAAACTGATTATATTGCAAAATATTATTGACAACAAATATTATTTTAATTCATATTAAAATATTATTTTACAATATAATCAGTTTTTTAATCAAAAAATATTATTTTAATATGGGTTAAATTTGTGAATACAAAGAGTACATATACTATACTACAATATATTATATTCATATATTTGACTACAGTAGAAATATAACTAGAAAGTTTAAAATTTTAACCAAACTTATGCGACAATTTAATTGATCCAAAATTTACCACATATGAATGGTATAATGAATGATGCAAAACATGAGTCATATACCTTAACCCAACCCTTATTATTGTTATCTCTCTCTCGATACTACATTGCTCTGTATCTTTGCTAGTATACGTCATACGTGGGTTTCACTATTGCTGCCATGTCATCCTACTATTTTGTCTAAACTTTTGAAGTTATAAAGGTTTAAGTGTGATGTGGTTTATATATAGCCTTGCCAATTAATTACATGGATAATGAAATTTATAGTCAAGTTTATTATTCTAAGGCACCATCTGTAAATGGACCACTTCAAACTTTCACCTCAGGTTGTTGGTTGTTACAATATCCATTTGTGTCAACGTTGCAATTAATAATACTCAAGAATACTCTTTGTCGTGGTTTCAAAAACTACGGCTCTAGCTATCTGATCATGCATTGATATAAAAGTGCGTACGTAGTCACTGAAGATAACTACTCCCTCCAATCAATTTCTATACTGATATAAGGTTTTTACATTAAGAAAGCATTAATTTGTTTATATTTATATCAAATTGTTCTTATTTATAATATTATTAATTATTTATATATTCTAATCATATTTATTCTATATTCCACTTGTCATTAATAAATAGTCAGAATGTGCACATTTATTGGTAAAAAAATATGCATTCATATGACTTTTGTTTTGGAACAAGGACTAACATTTATAGTTGAATTTAAGTAGGGAATAACTGTTGAATTTAAATAGAGAGTATAAGGGTATATATGAAAAAAAAAATATCAAATGTATCTTGGATTTGCAAAAGACCCATTATTATGGATCAAAAACAAAAAACTAAATTTACCATAGAAATGGACAGAAGGAAGTATATATATATATATATATCATAATTAAGGAAAAATCTTATATATCTCGGGGATCACATGTGCATGGGTGCTAAGTTATGAATAAAGGGGGCCATTCGACAGTAACTAACCACTTCCATCAATGAACAACTTCTTATTGAAAAATAGACGAAGCTTCATAATTCCAAATTAGACGACTTTGAAACTTTCCCTCTTCTACATGGTATGAACTAAGTAGAAAGATGATTTAGAATTGAATCCACCAACTATGATCGATTAAACATTAAACCATGATTAAGGAGCGACGAACTATGATCAACCTATCAATGAAACGTTAATCAATCAATCAAGCTCCATTAATCACCCTTTGGACCAACTACCTTGTTGCAAACCGTCCTAGCAACTAACCTATAGGTGGCATATATCTACGCAGATCACCAAAGATGACACCATGCATGTGTTCGTGAAAATTGACTCATCCATTTAATGATCTACAAATAGCAATCCAAGCTACCATTCATATGTAATTGCATTATTCAACTCCTTTCATTTCATTTTTCCCCCATGTTTGAATAATGATTAGTCAAAAACATTATCGCTATTAATTACTGAATATTTAAAAATCATTGGCCAATAAGGATTCATGACACAGAATTGTGGGACAACATATAGTGTCCCCATGTATATGTACCTATGATATAAACAATTCACTAGTCTTGTAGGATTAAATGTGTGGGAGTTATTACTATCTTTTACACAACAAACACTTTCAAAAGAATAATTAGAGTAGAATGCACTTCTCAATATAAAGAGTTTTATACTGATATTTATTAATATTTTAACATCCTTATTTTTATATTAATTACTAGTATTAGATTAAGAGATAATGATAATACATATTAATTTGGCAAAATAATAAATATCAGCATAAATGTCATTTTCACTCACCATACATATTAATTAATGATGACAAGACTTAGTGCTATCTCTATAGTGACATTAAGACTAGGTGCTGTTTTCCAATTCACTGCAATTTCAAAGTAAGCCCAACTTGTACGCCGAATGCCATTGGGCTGAGTTTAAGCCTTTCTTTATAGGGTGTTAGGGGTGTTCATCAACTGATCCAATCCAATGCCAACCACACTAACCGAATCGAAAAACCGACAACCGAAATAATCGAAAACCGAAAAAATCGCAAACCGAAAAAAACCGAAATTTTTCATTGGATTGGATCGGATTTCGGATCCTATATGTAAAACCGATCCAATCCAAACCGAACCGAAATTATTTAGTTCAATGAAAATAATTTGATCTTTATATTATAAAAGTAATTATTAGTCTTTATATTTTTATAAGTTATCATCTAATCCTTATATTAGAGAGTTTAATTGGTATGTAAATGTAATGTTAGTGTAAAAACTTTTACACTGTTAACCAATTATAAATCATGTTATGAGTGACTTTTAATATATTTAGGACAATAACCAAACATTTATATGATTTAACAATTTATAATTAGTTGATAGTATAAAATATCTTTACACATGAGAGTGCACATCATTCATGTATATCCCGTTGAAACACTTATTAGAAATTGTAATATAATATTTTAAAATTATTTTTTATTTTAAATAAGTAACAAATTCATATGACTCTTTAAATACTCAATCAAATCCAAATCGAGCCGAAATATTGGATGTTCTTTGATGTAAATAACTATGTAAATATGTATCGATAAAAACCGAATTATCCAATCCAATCCAAACCGCATTTGATTGGATCGGATCGGGTCGGATTTTTTGAAGGAAACAAACCGATCCAATTCAAACCGCATGTTGTTTTTATCATTGGATCGGATGATTTTTCTACTTAAAACCGATCCAATCCAATCCACGAACACCCCTACAGGGTGTTGCTTTTTACACCGCAAATATCTCAAATACACCACATTTTTAAAAAAAAAAAAAGTATACTCAAAATGCCCCCAACTATCTTCGTACACTACAAGTTGTTCACCCCCACCTATTCAATAATTTCCTCCCTTTTTGATAGAATGATAAATTATTATTTCTCTTTTTCATCCTTCTTTGAATAGCTTTCTCCGTTTTTCCTCCTATTTTTGTTCTGCATTATAGGTACGTCTCTGCAATGTCACATTTTCGGAATTAATTTCCTCCTTTGGAACAACTACATATCAATGCCAGGTTCCAGTTGTGGTGGCAATGAATCAAACACATGTCATGATCGTCTGATTAGTGGTGGCCATAGCAACACTTTAGTGGAATTTGGGTTCAAGAATCAAGAACACAACGTGTTGCTTTTGGGCCCTCTCATGTTATAGCAGTAGCTTCAGCATTGGTGTCATTTCGTACCTATTTCTTGTGATCCAGAATCAAATCCAAACGACTGGAGATGGTACCCAACTGATAATTGCACAAACACCGAATTGCACATGTTAGTCAAATGTCAGAGGACAGGGCGTATTATTCTGGGAAGAGAAAAAAGGGTGAACCAGAACCGAAAGAAGAACGAGGATAAGAAGATGAATGAAAGAAAAAGAAACCGGAAATAATGTGGAAAGGAAAGGAATCAATGGGGCTATTTCTGGGATATGAAAATGGTTTTAGAATTTTTGGGGTGTATCAGAGATATCTATATATCTTCTATATATCTATCTATATATCTTATATATACAGATTTTAATGTCTGGGAAAAAACCAAAAATACCCTAACTATAATTTTGACATGTGTTCTTTGTTAAGGGCAAATATGTCACTCTACCTCAAAGCTTCTCACAGAAGCTTTTGTTTTTCAAAATTCCATCTTTCTCTCTGTTCAATCTCTCTTTCTTCTACCCCTCTTTGAGATAGCAGAGCGATACAAAGCAGCCCCTGCTGTTTCAGATCTCTTCCTCCCTCTCAGATTCCTCTATCCCTCTCCCTCTTCCCCTTTCCCTTTCCATCCTCCCTTTCCTCTGCACTGCATAACGCCCCCTGCTTTTTCCGCATGAAAATCCTTCTGTTGTTTCATGTTTCATCATCTTCATTGGGGGCTTGGTTGTGGGAAGATGAGGAGCTAGAAATGGAGGGCCAAAGCTATTTTCAAGCTCCATATCCACGCCATCCAGGTAGTTTCCCCTAAACTCCATTCTTTCTTATGTTTGAAGTTTTTAATCTTCTTGCTCCATTACAAACTTTAAGAACTACTTGGGTTGTTAAAATGGAGATAGGTTTTGAGAACATGGGATCTAGAAAGTCACAGCGTTTGATGAAAGTCCTTAGTCTTTGAAACCACTCAAAGTAATTTGTATGCATATTTTAATTTAATTTGTTGGGATTTCACTGAAACAATTGAACAAACACAAGCAGAGAAAAACTGGCCAAGAACAATGCACTAATACAAAACACAGAAACTAAATGTAAAACAAGATTAAGGGAGAAGAAATTAACACCAATAATTAACGTGGTTCAGCCGATGGGGCTTACATCCACGGGGAGAGAGCAAAGCATATTCCACTATGATTAAGATGAGTACAATATCAAGCTGTGAACAAGATAGAGATTCCCTTGGCTCCTTGTAAACCCTGTACAACATACAGCAGCAACCCAAGCCTATTTTCTCTACTATTCTCACACTCTCTTGGTCTTTCTTTTCCTCACACCTAGATTACAAAGAGAATTCCCACTATAGACTTTTATCTCAGCTATACAATGAGTTGTTTCTTCTCTCATACTTTAGCCTATTCACCTACGCAAGTATATATAGACATCAGCTACAAACCCTGCACGTGCTCCTTCCAAAAGACCCACTGCATCAGTTAGGTTGCAACCGAAATAACCGACTCTAACTAACTTTTGAAAGCTTGATTACTTGTAAATGATTTTGAGATACAAGTAACAATTCTCCACCTTGTCTCTAAATCAACTTAACCATATCTTCACATATTTTGCCCTCTCACCAGTCTTCAGGAGTTTCACAGAAATCCAAGCAAGTCCAAGCTATGCTTGAACTTGTCAAAGGGTAGGGACTTAGTTAAAGCATCAGCTGGATTGTCCTCGGTTGAAACCTTCTCAACAAGGATTTTCTTTGCTTCAATTACATCCCTAATGAAGTGAAGTTTAATGTCAATATGTTTGGACTTAGGGAAATGCACATCAGACATTTTAGAGACTTAACAGAAACTGCTCATGATAGTCCAACAAGTGATACAAAATACCTCTTCTCTTTTTACACTACTCCATCAGGGAAAATTTATTTGAGTTCCATTGATATTAATTTGAGTTGTGATAGGAACTTCATCTAATCATTATTAAAGAGGATTTTCAAGGGAAGTGAAGACCACAAAGGGAAGGAATTGCATGTTAAAACTAATGACGTGCCGTTGAAGTTTCAAACTAAGATGGTATCTCCTTTGCTTTGTATAAGATCTCCTTTTTTTTTCCTTGGGTTTGGATCTGGCTGAGTTTTCAATTTTCCTTTGTTTAAACTTTATTTTTTTGTTGATTCTTTAAAAGTTGTTATTGGTTTTTTTGACCGGTGTTGGCTCTAAGATGGAGTATGTATGAAAAGGATGGTAAAAGGATCAACATGACTGTTTTTCTCTTTCTATATTTTTTTGAACTTTTTTAGCTTTTGTTTGTGATATATTGATATGAAAGTGCCACATGAAAGTGGTTAATTAGCTTTGACACTACAGCTACTTTTCTCACGCAAGCCATATTTTTTCATTTATTTCTCACATAAACATAATTTGTATATTTTTCAATATGCATAATTGTACAAGCTGCTCCATTCCTATTAAACATGGATAAGCCAGTTTTATATTCTATATAGTTTGCTTAATTCTGGAAATGGGGTTTGATTATAAGTTGGAAATGGAAGTTTGGCAATATTGACAATCATTTATGCGTTTTGACGTTTGAGGTGTCTGCTTTTATTTTTATTTAACTATCTCTATATTTACATCATCATATAAATCTATTGGTTGCAACAAATGCTGTGTAGGGAACTCTTTGATGCCCATCATGCAGAGGACAAGCCGAAAAGGAATTCAGTGTGGAAGTTGAGGCTATTAGTCATGTGAGGCATAAGAACTTGATTAGACTTTTGGGCTACTGCATTAAGGCACTCACAATTAGCAAACGAGTTTATTCTGCATTTTATTTCGGTTAAATTATCTTTTCACCTCTCCTTAAGGGGGAAAGGGTAATTTATATGCACATCACCTTGGGGGTTCCCTATTTGGCATTGCATTTTCTCTCTCTTCCCTATGACACAGCAGTTATATTGAGAATTTGAGAGAGAGAAATAAATTGTATAATAGGAGTATTTAGTAAGCTTAATTTGTTTATGTTCATGTTTCAAATTTTTTAAAATGATTGTTGTGACACCCAGGGCTGATGAGGGCGGAGAGTGGTCGCCGGTGCAAGAAGGCATGGATAAGGAGCGGCTCCTGGCAGACTTCTAGGCGGAGGGACACGTGAATGGACCGATTACACACCAGAATAAGAGGGATCATGAGACTGTGTAGGTATGAGACTATACAGTTGATGATGGCTTATATGAATTGATTGGTATTACCTATACGAACAAGATGCATCTTCTTTTCGGCAGCCCATCACTTAAGAACTTCACTGTTAAGCGTGTTTGACTTGGAGCAATTATGGGATGGGCGACCTCCTGGGAAGTTTTCACATGAAGCGTGTGAGTGAGGACCTCTCCCAGTAGGGTGTGGTTCGGGAACGAACCAAGCGGAAGCTGGTGGGCATGTGACACCCGGGGCTGACGAGGACGGGGAGTGGTCGCCGGTGCAAGAAGGCACGGACAAGGAGCGACTCCTGGCAGGCTTCTAGGCTGAGGGACACGTGAATGAACCGATTACACACCTGAATGAGAGGATCCTAAGACTGTGTATGTATGGGACTATACAGTTGAGGATGACTTATATGAATTGATTGGTACTACCTATACTAACAAGATGCATCTTCTTTTCGGTAGCCCATCACTTAAGAACTCCACAGTTAAGCGTGCTTGACTTGGAGCAATTATGGGATGGGTGACCTCCTGGGAAGTTTTCACATGAAGCGTGTGAGTGAGGACAAAGTACGCTGAAAAGACCCGTGTTGGGGCTGACGAGGGCGGGGAGTGGTCGCCGGTGCACGACACGAACAAGGAGCGCCTCCTGGCAGGCTTCTAGGCGGAGGGACACGTGAATGAACCGATTATACACCGGAATGAGAGGGATCCTGAGATTGTATAGGTATGGTATTATACAGTTGATGATGGCTTATATGAATTGATTGGTACTACCTATAATAACAAGATATATCTTCTTTCAGGAAGCGTGTGAGTGAGGATAAAAACTTGTGTCGATCTATGGGGTCAGTCGTCAATCCTTAAAACAGTCAGGATTTGTTTGGAGCAATAAAAAAACATTGCAGCACATTGTCTAATTTTAGAAAGAAGTAGATATGAGGCAGACTTTGGCTTTATATACAACGTGCATATATTAATTATATTTTTTTAAAATTAATTTTTTAGTGGTGAACATACTTAATATAAATCCCAAATATGTTTGGGGTTAATTATTTGAGATTTGTTTTGTACACATAGAAGATTTGAAGCAATGAAGAAGATTTGTTGATCTAGGACTAGCACTATCATGATCAAGCAAATATGTTTGAATAATTACGCCAAATGTATACGAACTTTAATTGTTAATGTAATGTTTATTTTGTGAGCAAATGTCATTATTCTCTTTATTGAAATATTAAATCTTAATTATTTTGTACTTAAGAATGGATGTAAATTTGGAAATCGAAGAGTCAGATCTACTTTTCCACTTTGTTACTTTTCGTGGTTTTGAAAATTATCCATTGCTTAATTGTATGAAACTTAACAAGGTGTGGTGTTTTGAATTCTCTGCAATTGGTCCTGTCTTTTAACTACTTATTTTAGCCATTAAATTCCAAATTGTAGTTTGATTTTTTCAAAGAAACTATTGAATAAAGTATCATAATATAATTATAGTGTTTATATAATTTGTTTTAAAATATATAACAAATTATTATTTATTTTTAACTCGGTCTTTTTTTTTGGTAACATGACATAAGTACAAAGTATCCACCGTCGTTAGCAGTGACTAATCTCCATTGGGGAATCTATTGGACACACAAGGTGGGTTCTCTCCTCCTAACCAAGTTTTCTCCATACTCAAGAGTCATGATTCAAACCCTCGACAATTTGTTTAAGGTGCCCAAGTCCCTTACCACTTAGATCAATCACATGTTGGTTTTAAACTTAGTCTTTGTACTGTTGGGTAGGACTCTGATTTCTTATCCATTTAATAAAGAGGAGAATTTAAACTCATCAATGGTAAAAGAAATAATGAGTGGTAAAAAAACAACAATAATACTAATAATTAATACTATATAGTAGTAATATGTATGAGATTGCAATTCTTCTAACAAGTTAGATGTACATCGCCTTCACTATTTCATTTGCTTCTACGAGGAGACAGTATAGCTGCAATCAATATAATTTGTTATGTGTCATAATATCTTCATAATATCTTGGGATAGTTTTTTTAAAAAAAGATGTGTCTTATGATTTATTTTTGTTGTGAAATTGTGTTTTATGATTTATTTTTGATGTGAAATTTTGTACAAGTGGGGCCAATTTGATTCTGCATTTGGGTTTTGAGTAATTGCTTCCTAAGTTTGCTTCGACAGAAAGATAGCACAACTGCATAAATGAAAATGATTTCAGTTAACCAATGTCAACATAAGAAAATTATGCTAACCAAATGATTTCAGGTAACTGAACTTAAAGACAAATTAAATTAATTTGAAACAAACCTGTGCTTAAGAGCCCTTGAAGAGATGACTTCATGGTTAGGGATGTCAACGGGGCGGGCACGGATACTGGTTATCCGCTACCCACCCCGTTGGATAAAAAATCCGCCCGTACCCGTCCCGTACCCGCACGGATACCTGCTTGATGGGTTTTTAACGGATTCGCAGGTATCCGCGAATATCCATGGGTAGTTATGAAAAACAAATAGATCTATTTTTAATTAAAAAAAATACACAGAAAACTTAAACAAACCACCACATTAATACATCACACTTCAAATATTCATCAAACAACACAATAGATGAAAATTATCTAGAAAATGATATAAGGACTTTGAGAGTCTTCCAATACAATGGATTGTGCTCCACTAGACAAACAAATTTAATCAATTCCTAATTATGTATTATTATCGACCATTTCACCTACCCCACCTTGACCACTTGGTTCCTGAAAGAAGAAAAAAAAAGCAACTGAATAAAAATTCAAGCAACCAACATAATTATGAAGTTTGAAATGAAATCTTAAAAAATATTTACTAACAATTTCGGTATCCGTATCATCCAATATTGTATTAAATTCAATATTGTCAATTTTCGATTTTGAAGAACCTGAAAAAGAAAAATAAGTTAATTAAAATACTTGTAACAATGAATCAATATAGATTTTTAATTAAAACTTATAAACTTTATTACCTTTAACATCGGTCCATAGCCAATCTTGGACACACATCATTGCCTCTAAAGTATCTGGAAGCAATCTACTTCGATGAGGAGTAAGAAACCGACCACCGGTGCTAAATGAAGACTCAGAAGCAACGGTTGAGATAGGGACTGCTAAGAAATCTCTTGCAATCATTTGTAATATTGGATATTTTAACCCATTAGCCTTCCACCAACCTAAGATGTCAAACTCTTCATTTGAATCAGGCAACAATGGCTCCTCCAAATAATGGTCAAGTTCTGACTTAGTACTTGTTGTGAAATTTTTTTTGGACCTCTTATGCTTGGCAAAATCTGACCTCCAACCTTCTTTTCTTCCAACACCCACATCTACTTCATTTTGGTTTGGAGTCGTAGATGAAGTAACACTTTCATTACCCTTGACTTTCATTTCATACTCTCTTACCATATCTTGGCAAATAGATTTTACCTTTTCAATTTCATCATCAGAATTATCTCCATAAATTCGAGGAAAAAAATAATCCAACAAATCAACTTTGTACCTTGGATCTAACACAATGCCTACAGCCATCACCCCATTGATCGCACTCCAATACTTGTCAAATTTACCAATCATGGTTGCAGCCATTTGATGAATAACCAAATCAGGACAGCCAAGCCACTCAATCAATGCCAATTTAATTTCACATATTTTTGGAAAGTAAACATTAGCAGTTAGATACAGAGTACCAAAAAACAATTGGGTAACATCATAAAATATTTCCAACTTTTGGCAAATTTCTTTTGCCATCCTCCAATCATTTTCACTAGGCAATGTTTTATATTGATGCTCACATTGTGCCAATCGATCAAACACATCTTTATATTGTATGGCTACTTGAAGCATTAAAAATGTAGAATTCCACCTAGTTTTGCAATCAAGAATGAGCTTCTTACCATAAGAAATGTTCACTTGAGCACATGTCTCTATGAATTTCTCCTCTCTTTTGGGTGTAGCTGTCCAAAAATTAACACTATCTCTAATACCGTCAATAGCATCAGAGATTATGGACAAACCATCTTTCACAATTAAGTTTAGGATATGAGCACAACATCGCATGTGAAACAATTGACCACCCAAAACAAGATACCTAGGTGAAATCTTATCTAAAATGCGTTCAATCATAGCATCATTCGTAGAGCAATTATCAACAGTCAAAGTGGACAACTTCCTATCTAGATTCCAATTAATGAGAGAAATTCATGAGAAGGAAAAATGAAAAACAGAGAATTTGTGTATACTGATTCTCATTGATTGAAAAATTCTGTGTACACCTTTGGCTATATATATACTAGCCAGCAGAGCAGTTATTCAGTTAGGATAGTAACTATCCTAACTGTAGAGAGTAACTAACCTACCTAATTGCTAACAGCAGAGGATAACTATACTAACTGTCATACAGTTTATTTATTACATAGCCTTACTCTATTATTCCCCCCTCAAGCTCATGGGGGTTTTGGACATAAAACAACATTGAGCTTGGATCTTAACTCTATAAATCTAGAGGAGGAAACAGGCTTTGTTAAGGAATCACGCTGGGGTCCAGTACTTGGAATGTGCACAACATTGAGAGCTTTGGAGAGGACCTTTTCTCTAACAAAGTGGATATCAAGCTCTATATGTTTGGTCCTTGCATGAAGAATAGGATTGTAGGCTAAGTTGACTGCACTTAAGTTGTCACAAAAGAGTTGTGGCATGGCAAAGGGAATATGCAATTCGATTAGAAGTGATCGAATCCACAAAGTTTCAGTTTGTAGCATTGGCCATGCTGCGATACTCACCTCTGTGCTGGATCTAGCAACAAGGGGCTGCTTCTTTGAGCTCCGGGAAACCAGATTTGGCCCAAGGAAGATGCAGGAGGCGGAGGTTGAACGTCTATCATCGGGATCATCGCCCCAATCTGCATCACGGTAGGTATGCAGAGTAAGGTGCAGAAGAAGCAGCTGCAGGTCTGAGTAGAAGACCATAGTCTAAGGAGCCTTTGAGATATCTTAAAATCCTCTTAACAGCCTGCCAGTGAGAGTCAAGAGGGTTGGACATGAATTGGCACACTTTATTCACACTATAGGCAATATCAGGGCGAGTGAGAGTGACATATTGAAGTGCA
This sequence comes from Sophora flavescens, assembly GCA_030762895.1. Taxonomy (NCBI): domain Eukaryota; kingdom Viridiplantae; phylum Streptophyta; class Magnoliopsida; order Fabales; family Fabaceae; genus Sophora; species Sophora flavescens. The sequence continues at coordinate 231,616,195 of CM061064.1, read as the reverse complement.
CCCACAATGGATCTATAGTAATGAGGATCTGCCACTGTATTAGTACCAAACTTGGATAGTTTACAATTACTAATCATAGGTGAGGAGATTCCTTTAGCCTCTGACATGTGGGCTTTAGCCAATAAGTCTCTGATGTACTTGGTTTGAGTGAGCAGAAGTGCACCATTGCTTAGATGCTTAGCTTCAAGGCCAAGAAAATAATCCAGATCTCCAAGTTCCCTGAGAGCAAACTGTGCATCAAGTTTGTGAATCAGAGTCTGAACAAGAGCAGTAGAAGATCCAGTGACAAGGATGTCATCAACATAAACCAAGACATATATACAGATAGATCCTTTTGAATATATGAACAAGGAAGAATCACACTTGCTGGCTAGGAATCCAAATTTCAGAAGAGTGGAGGCAAGCTTTTCATACCAAGCTCGAGGGGCTTGCTTTAGGCCATAGAGAGCTTTGTGAAGCTTACAAACAAGAGATTTGTCACTGTTCTCAAACCCGGGTGGCTGCATCATATAGACATCCTCACTGAGAACACCATTCAAGAAAGCATTGTTTACATCAATTTGCTTAATTGCCCATCTGTTTGTGAGGGCTAGGGTAAGAATGATCCGAATAGTGACAGGTTTGACTACCGGAGAGAAGGTTTCAAAGAAATCAAAACCATACTGTTGATGAAAGCCTTTGGCAACCAGCCTAGCCTTAAATTTGTTGACTGTACCATCAGGATTTTCCTTCACTCGATAAACCCACTTGCAGCCAATAGCAGTTCTGTTTGGAGGCAGTGTTACTAGGGACCAAGTGTTATTTTTAATGAGAGCATTATGCTCATCTTGCATGGCTTGCAGCCATTATGGACTAGCCAAGGCCTCCTTGACAGAATGAGGCTCAACATAACTCAAGAATATGCTAGGAGGCAAGTGTCCAGTTTTGGATCTTGTTATCATAGGATGGAGATTGATAGGTGCAGGTGTAGATGAAGTGTCAGAAGAGGAAGAGGGAGTAGTACTAGAGGTTGTAGGATTAGAGGTTGCAGGAGACATAGGTGCAGTTTGTGTAGGAATAGGAGAAGATGCAGGACTGCTTGTCACAGTATTGCCTGCAGTGATAGAAATACTAGGTGAAAGAGGCAAAGGAGAAGGTTCAGCACTGGAGGATTCATGAGACACAGAGTCAGAATGAGCAGGACTGGTTCCTATAATGTCATTGGCAGTGGCAGAGACACTAGGTGAAAGATGCAAGGGAGAAGGGGGATGCTGAGTTATAGGAGTAGCATGCAGAGGAGGATATGTAGGAACAGGTATAGTAGAAGGGTAGGTTTCAGGGTTAGAAACAGGTGAGACAGAATGTGATTGGAAGAGTTTAGGGTAGGGAAACATAGATTCATTGAACAAAACATCCTTTGAAATATATATACGGCCATTAGAGTCAAGGCACTTGTGGCCTCTATGTTGAGGAGAGAGGCCTAAGTAGACACACTCAGAGGATCTGAAATCAAACTTGTGTTGATTATATGGTCTAAGAAAAGGAAAACAAGCACAACCAAAGACCCGAAAGGTAGAGTAATCAGGTATGGTACCAAACAGGGCATGAAAGGGAGAGGAGTGTGAAGTTAATGCTGCAGTGGGAAGTCTGTTGATTGTATGAACAGCATGTGTAAAGCTGTGGTCCCAAAATAAGGTAGAGAAGCATGGGAGAGAAGAATCAGTCCCATTTCAACTATATGACGGTGCTTTCTCTCAACAGTCCCATTTTGATGGGAGGTGTGAGGACAGGTTAGTCTATACAAGATGCCTAGCTCAGTTAAGTACTTGGAGAAGGGTCGAAATTCCCCTCCCCAATCTGACTGCAAAGCTTTAATTTTGGCAGAAAACTGAGTTTCAATGAGAGTTAAAAATTGTTTAAATGCAGTCAAGGCATCCGATTTCTGCTTTAAAAAATAGATCCATGTGAATCTTGTATGAGCATCAACAAATGTAATATAGTAGGAATAGCCACCATAAGAAGTGAATGGTGCAGGTCCCCACAAATCATTGTGGATTAGTTCAAAGGGAGTAGGATGAATGGTGGGAGAAGGTGGAGCATGTAGTCTATGGGATTTACCAATGCAACAGGCATTACAAAATTCATAGGATGTTTTATTCAATGATGGAATATTACAAAGTTGAAGAATGGTTTTTACAGCATTATTGTTTGCATGTCCAAGTCTATAATGCCAAGTGGCAAAGGAACTACTAGATACAGCAGAGGGTCTAGTTGAATTGGTGACACCAGAGGATGGAGCTGAAGATTTGACAGAAGCTGCAGCTGAAACAGTATGTTGGAAGAAAGAGGGGGAAGGTTCCTTTAGAATATTGATGTTTTCAAAACTGTAGAGTCCATCTCCTCCTAGGGAACCATGAAGAAGAATCTTACTAGAGCCCTGTGATTTCACATAGCAAGAGAATGGGTGAAACTCGAAATAAACATTGTTATCACGGGCAAACTTGGAAACAGAAACTATATTCTTAGTTATATTAGGAACAAGGAAGAGATTATTAAGTTTAAAAATCGTTTGAGGACAAGTAGGAGAGAAAAATTTGGAAGAACCTATAGAGTCAATTGAGAGACCTTGGCCGTTACCCATTAACACTTGGTCCTGTCCTCCAAAGGGACTGCTTTGAGTGAAGTTATTGGAATCAGCAGTAATATGATGAGATGCACCAGAATCTGGGAACCATGCTTGAGGATCAAATTGTCTTTGCAGAGGTTCTTGAGTATTTGGAACAAACTGTGGTTGCTGCATTACTAAATTGGCACTGGGTTGTTGCTGGGAGGGTGGAAATCTTGGAGCAGTGCTTTGAGCACCTTGATTGTATTCTTGAGAGTTGTAGGTCTGGGTATAGCCTGACTGAGCTGGATTGGAAGCTTGAGGAGGAGGTCTTTGAATCTGAACAAAGGTATCATCAAATCGATACCAACAATTGAAGGCTTCATGGCCATACTTATGGCAAAGTTGACATGTACGTTTAGGACCACTGCGCCCACTACCTCGATCACCTCTGCCACGTCCTTGACCACCACGACCCCGACTACTACTGCGAAAACCACTCTGATCCTGCCGATAATCAACTGATGCGGACAGATTTCTCAGATTCAGTGCTTGAGCCACATTAGCAGTAACTGAAGGAGACGATAATTCTTGTCTGAACCTCGCAAGTTGAGCATCTTGCATTAGAAGCAGAGATTCGACCTCATCAATTGAAGGCGACTCTGCCCTAGTAAAGATCATCATCACGAAGGAACTATACTCCTCGGGAAGCCCTTCGAGGACTGTATCAATGTGATCCTGCTCTGTGACAAGATCGCCAATGGCTTGGAGAGACTCGATTAGGGCACGAATACGCATTAGGTATTCCGAGATCGTACGTGTGCCTTTCTTGGTGTTTTTCAATTCAGAACGAAATTGACGCACCTTGACCTTCAAGTGTGCATGGAAATGCTTGTGAATTTTGTCCCAAACTTGCCAGGACTGTTTGCAACCAATGAATCGAGGAAGAATGGATGGAGAGATCGAGTTCAGGAGCCATGTGAACAACATTTGGTCCTGAACGATCCAGAGTTGATACTCATCGGACTCAATCCCTAGCGCGCGAGTCGTCTCGGAAGTGAATTGTGGTGGAATCGATGAATTTACTACAAATCGATGAAGCTTGTGCGAGATTATGACAGATTCTACTTGCTGCTTCCACAACAAAAAGTTGTGATCATCAAGTTTGATGGACATTGAAGATTGTAAGGTTGATGGTGATGGTGTTGAAGCAGTTGTCGAAGCTCCAGAAGTAGGAATATCGAATGGATTGGGAACTGTGGCAGCCATGGAAGAATGCGATGAACTCGATGAGAATGAAGAAGAAGAACGAGCCCAGAAAATTAGCTCATGATACCATAATGAGAGAAATTCATGAGAAGGAAAAATGAAAAACAGAGAATTTGTGTATACTGATTCTCATTGATTGAAAAATTCTGTGTACACCTTTGGCTATATATATACACTAGCCAAATAGAGCGCTTATTCGATTAGGATAGTAACTGTCCTAACTGTAGAGAGTAACTAACCTACCTAATTGCTAACAGCAGAGGATAACTATACTGACTGTCATACAGTTTATTTATTACATAGCCTTACTCTATTACCAATCCATCAAGCATTCAAGCAACACATCAGCAAGAATTTTAGCAGTATGAGGAGCAGGCACATAAATGAACCTAACAATCAAACTAATATTTCAATAATAATAATATCACCAACAACATAACAAAAATAATAAGAATTGTCACAATGTCAAAATAGTTTAGTGTTGTTACTGTTGTGACTCGGGCAAGTGTACCGGGTCGTCGCAAGTAATAAAAACACGGTAAGTAATTACCGAGGTCGAACTCAGGGATTGGGCTACCAGTTCAACTAATCCGCGGGAAATCCGATATGTTTGGTCAAGTGAGGAAAGTGGTTGAGAGAGAGAGATTAAGATCGCAATTTCTAGTAACAAATAGATTAAACTAGGGTGATTAAATTCAGAAATTAAAGTATCCAAGGTCTCAAATCCACCTACCCAATCATGTGTAGTACCCAAATGATGATGTATTCCTCCCTAAGTTCAATTTTAATATCAACCGGGACCCCTAAATTCTCCTATATCCACTGTCGTGCTCAATAGGACGTATTCGACGATTGGATTAATTACTTGTTCGGTCTCATAACCCTAATCTCGAATTCTATTAAACCTTGTTCCCTATATGGTTGCACTAATCAAATAAATCCACGGTCGTGCTCATTATTCGATTAATGATTCCAATTCAAGTTCTAAAACGCGACTCGCCGTTTGGCCTCAAACACGTTAACTAGTTAATCACGCAACACATATGATCAACACAATCAATTCAGAATTGGAAAACATTTGCGATCCCGATTCAAGTTCTAAAACGCGAATCGCCGTTCGGCCTCAAACACGTTTAACTGATTAATCACGCAATACATATGATCAAGCATTCAAATCAGAATCGGAAAACATCAATTAAAAAGAGGGCAGGAACACATACATCATTGAACACTACACAGCCATGGGTGGCTTCATCGATCCCTCGGACGAGGGGATTAGTTCCTCATGCCCGTGACGACGCACAAACAATCGGCAATAATCTCCATAATAATAAACTAAAAGAAGAAAAGAGAAGAGAAGGGAGACGCAGCTCCAGAGACAAGGATTCGCACTACAGTTCTGATCTGTGGCTAACAACTTCATCCCCAATTCTGATCTGAGACAGCCTTTAAATAAGGATTCTGTTTCTCGCCAGCTCGCGGGGCGAGCTTACTCTCGCGACGCGAAATTAAGCATTGGCGCGCTTCAAATTTTGGATTTTCGCGAGGCGAGCTTGTATTCGCGAGGCGAGTCTTCAATTCTAGGATGTGACCTTCATCACGGCTAGGCCGTGATGGTCTCTGACTTCCAGGGTCTTCAAACTCTGGCGGGGCGAGAGGCTTCTCGCGGGGCGAGACTTCAAACCTTAAACTGTCACGGGCGTGGTATTCATCACGGCTTGGCCGTGATGGTCTCTGTCTTGCAGGTCTTCATGATCTCGCGAGGCGAGACACCTTTCGCGCGGCGAGACTGAAGTGATGACTTTTGCTGCTTCGTTGACTTTCAGGCTCGCGGGGCGAGCATACACTCGCGAGGCGAGTGTCTCCAGACTTGCAATTTCCACTGCTTTTCGACTTTCCTTGACTCCCGGAGCTTCACTTATTTAACCTGAAATAACAAAAGCACCCACAAGCGTAATTCTATTCAAAATAACCTAAAAACTACACAAAATACGCAAAATGAGTCAAAGTCCAACTTAGGAACAGAACAAGGCAAATTTGGGCGAAAACGAGAGTGAACTCGACTAATTGGCACATAAACCCTAGTTCATCTAGTCATAAAACTAGATAAGCCAGAGGCTTATCAAAACACCCTAAACTTAAACCTTGCTTGTCCCCAAGCAAGCTTAAAACTCAAAAACGACTCAAGACTTGGCAAGCCTAAAGGAATCAATCGATTTCGCACAAATTTCATGCAATCAAAATAGTTTTTCTCCAATGATCTCCCCCCTACATTAACGTAATCCCCACATTCATTTACTTTAAACAATTGAGAATTCATCATTCATTCCATCATTACTCTAAGTTGAGGATCAGAGATACACACAAAGGAAGATCACCTATCTCAAACAATTGCCTTCCTCACAAGGGTATGTAAAATTTCACTCATTCGCTCAAATTCGTCTAGGCTTTCAACTTTTTCACTCAATTTCACTTATCAAGAGCACTTCCCATGAATTTGATTTCATCTCAAAAATGGTTCCCACGAAAACATGCATGCAACATCAGAAGGTCTTTTAAAGGTTGTAATGGGGCCTGGCTGAGGGTAGGATAATGAAGGATATTTAGGCTTAAGTCCCTAGGAACTAAGAGAGCATGAACCTTTTTACACGTATTCCACTCAAATTCCTTTTTTCATTTTTCTTTTTGTCTCGGGTGACTACAGCCTTTTTCCTATTACTCTTGATTTGCACCTTTTCTTTTGGCAATTTTTTTTTTTTTTGCCTTGGGTTTCAACCTTTATTTTTCTTTTTCTCACCCCAAAATGACATATCTCCTTGTAGCCACCCCAAACTTAGTTTCTCACAACCTTTCTCTTGCTCATTTCCATGCTCTCCTAATCCTAAGATTGGGTTAACATGGTTTTTCAGATTTTGGCTCGTAATGTAGGGTCATCAAGAAACAATAGGTCAATTGGGCTCAATTTGGCTAACTAGGGAACATGCATTAGGGATGGTCCTTTTTAGGCCAAGTAGTTAATTCAAAGAAAATTGCCTAAATCATTTGATGCAACACATAAACATACAAACCATATAGAGATTCAAGCAAATTCGGGAAAGTGCAACTTAACAGTAATTCACACATTCAAAAACAGAGTTGGAGGCTCAACTCCTCACCTGGACATTTTGCAAATTGTTTGACCGAGATACGATTCCTAGTGTGTGCACCCCCTCACCCCAAACTTATCATAAATCAAGTAATCACAATAAATCTCAAAGTTCAATTTTCAATTTTTAAGTGGGGATCAACTTTTCTACTTTCAGAACCTAGGGGGGATCATCAATGGTCAAAATAATTCATGCAATCTGTGCTCAATTTAATTAGAAACCAACAAGCTTGCCGACATGACATTCATACAACAACTCTTGATCTTCTCAAATTATTCAAGAGTGACAAACGAAAACAAAACGAAAATCAAAAACAAAAACAAACAAGAGTGAGGAGAGGAGAGAATACTCCCTGATCAAATTTCCATGGTTGCCTCCTCATCAATTGGTCTCACGGCCTCCCTTCTGTTGCATAGCATCCTGGAAGAACTCCTGCAATTTAAGACCTTAAGTACAGATTCGCGAGGCGAGAAATAACTCGCGAGGCGAATCTGGAAAATTGTTATTCACACTTTCCAGAATAGCGAGGTGAGTAGTTTCTCGCGAAGCGAATCTGGAATTCCCACAGATGCTGATGCCCAGAATCGCGAGGCGAAAGTAGACCTTGCGACGCGAGACAGAAAAATAAGCAACCCCAGAGATTCAGGGCTTCTGTCTCGCACGGCCAATGTGGATTCGCGTGGCGAATCAAGCTTTTTTTTTTTTGTGAAAATGACAGAAACTAAAACCAAAGGATACCTAGCTTGGGTTGCCTCCCAAGTAGCGCTTGTTTAACGTCCCGAGCCTGACTCAAATCACCCCTAAGGGTTAATCCGGATGTAGATCTTGCTTGCCATTCCTTGCCTCAGTCCGTATTCTGTAGGCTCTTGCTCTTTCATAAGCTCTCCTACTGTTCCCAGATAACTCATCTAAGTCCAGCATCCTTCTATAATCCGCACGAACTCTCCACTCCGCGATGGTCTTTTTTGGGATCAACTCATTGTTTGCATTGACCACCACGGTTGTGCCACCTTTCAACCTTGGTGCTTTACCCTTCTTTTTCTTGCCCTTGCTGCTGAGCTCTTCCTTTGCACATTCTTCCTCTGGGAGACTCGGTAAGGCTTCCATGTCTTTCAACCACTCGAGATAGACCTCATCCCCCAAAGGGTCTTTTTCCTCACTGTCCCCATCATGGGATTTTACCGACACTTGAGCAAGTGAAGAACCATGGGCTTCTCTAGTTGCCCTTGCCTTGGCAGTTGGATCCACCATATCCAATCTATACACTTCTGTCCTCTCTGCAGGGTGCTTCATTACTTCAAAGAGATTGAAGACTACCTCATCATCTTGCACCCTTAGAGTGAGTTTCCCTTGCCGCACATCTATCAAGGCACCCCCAGTGGCCAAGAAGGGCCTACCCAATATGAGAGGAACCTTGGCGTCTTCATCCATATCAAGCACTACAAAGTCCGCCGGAAATATAAGCTTGTCCACTTTTACTAACAAGTCTTCGACCACCCCATAAGGATATTTTATAGAGCGGTCGGCCAGTTGGAGCGACATCCGTGTATCCTTAACTTCTTGGATCCCCAACCTCTTCATCATAGAGAGGGGCATCAAGTTGATGCTTGCCCCTAGATCATATAATGCCTTCCCTACAGTCATCTCCCCAATGGTACATGGTATCGAAAAGGAACCGGGATCCTTCAACTTTGGAGGGAGTTTTCTCTGAAGAATGGCACTACACTCCTCGGTCAAAGCAACCGTTTCCTCGTCCACTAATTTCCGCTTCTTGGTGAGAAGATCCTTCATAAACCGGGCATATGATGGCATCTGTTCCAAGGCTTCCGCAAATGGAATGTTAATCTGAAGTTTTCGGAAGACATCAACGAACTTATTGAATTGCTTATCCTGTTGAGGCTTCTTCAATCTTTCAGGATACGGTACCTTCATGTAGGGCGGGAGGTCTTGGGGTTCAACCCACTTCTTCTTTCGGAACTCTTCATCTACAAGTTTCAGCCTTCCCCCTTGCTCCGGTGCCTTGTCGCTTGCCAACTTTTCTTTTTCAGATTGCTCTTCCTCAATGTGTGGTTGTTCCGGGGCCTTGTCATCCTGAGAACTATTTGTACCCCTGTTAGGTTCCATCACCCTTCCGCTTCTAGTAGATATGACATTGCATTGTCCCTTGGGGTTGTTCTCGGTATTACCTGGGAAAGTGCCTGGGAGACGCTCATTAAGTTGCTTTGCAAGCTGGGCCATTTGTGTCTCTAGATTGTGAATTGTCGCCCCTGTATGCGTTGTTAACTTGTCAACTTTCGTATTTATGTCGATTGACAATTTCTCCATTGCTGCATTCATTTTCTCAAAAGTTGTGCCTGTAAAGGTTGACAACTTCTCAAAAGCCAGCTCCCACGGTTGTCTTCCACCATATGTTATTTGCAACTGACTAGGCCCTGGAAGAGCCTGCTGGGTATTGCACTGCTGAATTCCAATGTTCGGCCTTATACCCTGCTGAGGTTGTTGCCAATTCTGCTGAGGAGGTTGTTGACCGGTTAGACCACCATTAACATTACTCCAAGCGAAACCCGGATGGTCTCTCCTCATGTACCCCCTATTCGATTCCGATTGTAGTCATTTTGTCTGCTTCCTCCGATAGCTATTCGGGGCACGGTGTCATAAAAGTTGTGGCATGAGTCCACATGTTCCTGAGGGAAGTTGAATGGACAGTTTCGAATGTCATGATCTCCATTACAATTACCACAACCTGGAGGCATTCCCTCGTGTATCACATTAGCCTTCTTGTTCTCTGACAAAGCCGCCACTTGCATCTTCAATGATTTGACTTGCTCTAGAATGGCTTCCATTGTTCCAAAGACTCGACTCCACTTGAGTTTTCCCTACCACGGTTGTAATCATTATATGACATCTTCTCCAATAATGCCCATCCATCCTCAGTGATAAATATGAGAAAGAACCGCCACCGCGGCATCACAGTTCATCCGATAGCGTCCCCTCAACCCATTAAAGAAGTCTTGAACTTTGGAGACGGGGTCAAAGAACGGCTGAAGGGCATCTTCTCAATAAGCCATTGTACCTCTCCCAAGCTTCATTATATGTTTCATCCTCTGTCTGCTGAAAGATGTAACGGCTATTCTTGCTTGTGCCGCTTTTCGAGGAGGAAAATATTTGGTTAGGAACTTCGTGCCATTTGCTCCCAAGTTCGATCTTTGTTCCTATCCAAGTCATCAACCCAATCGCGAGCGACATCCCTAAGAGAGAGAGGGAAAAGTCGCAAGCGAAACTCATCTCGAGAGATTCCCCGGTCTTACTCAAGTCACAAGCTTCAAGGAAGCGAGTGATGTGTCTATGAGGGTCCCGTTTGCCACTTCCATCAAACCGATTCTCCTGGATCTGGAATGTGACACATGCTTCAACTCAAGGAGTCTGTGTTCAGGTTGCCCCTCACAATAGAAGAGTCACAATCACCCAAGCTGGGTAGATCGTACTCGAAGAGAGGCTTGTAACGAGGAGGAGGAGGAGGAGGATTTTCTTCAGCCATGTCCTCAAAATCAATCGCTTCAAGCCTCTTCCTTTCTCTGACTTCCTTCCTTAAGCGCTTCTCAGTCTTGGTGATCTCCGAATCAAATAGCAAGTCCTCTTGTGAGATGGTACCTCGCATACAAAAACACGGCAAGACCAAGTGGAATCAAAGAAGTAGAGAAATAATAACAAATAACAGAAAAATAAAAATAAAAACCGCTTAACCAATCAATCAAATTTCCTAAAAATTAGGAAAATTGGTTGTGCCAATCCCCGGCAACGGCGCCAAAAACTTGTTGTGACTCCGGCAAGTGTACCGGGTCGTCGCAAGTAATAAAAACACGATAAGTAATTACCGAGGTCGAACTCAGGGATTGGGCTACCAGTTCAACTAATCCGCGGGAAATCCGATATGTTTGGTCAAGTGAGGAAAGTGGTTGAGAGAGAGAGATTAAGATCGCAATTTCTACTAACAAATAGATTAAAACTAGGGTGATTAAATTCAGAAATTAAATTATCCAATGTCTCAAATCCACCTACCCAATCATGTATAGTACCCAAGTGATGATGTATTCCTCCCTAAGTTCAATTTTAATGTCAACCGGGACCCCTAAATTCTCTTATATCCACTGTCGTGCTCAATAGGACGTATTCGACGATTGGATTAATTACTTGTTCGGTCTCATAACCCTAATCTCGAATTCTATTAAACCTTGTTCCCTATATGGTTGCACTAATCAAATAAATCCACGGTCGTGCTCATTATTCGATTAATGATTCCAATTCAAGTTCTAAAACGCGACTCGCCGTTTGACCTCAAACACGTTAACTAGTTAATCATGCAACACATATGATCAACACAATCAATTCAGAATTGGAAAACATTTGCGATCCCGATTCAAGTTCTAAAACGCGAATCGCCGTTCGGCCTCAAACACGTTTAACTGATTAATCACGCAATACATATGATCAAGCATTCAAATCAGAATCGGAAAACATCAATTAAAAAGAGGGGAGGAACACATACATCATATGAACACTACACAGCCATGGGTGACTTCATCGATCCCTCGGACGAGGGGATTAGTTCCTCATGCCCGTAACGACGCACAAACAATCGGCAATAATCTCCATAATAATAAACTAAAAGAAGAAAAGAGAAGAGAAGGGAGACACAGCTCCAGAGACAAGGATTCGCACTACAGTTCTGATCTGTGGCTAACAACTTCATCCCCAATTCTGATCTGAGACAGCCTTTAAATAAGGATTCTGTTTTTCGCCAGCTCGCGGGGCGAGCTTACTCTCGCGACGCGAAATTAAGCATTGGCGCGCTTCAAATTTTGGATTTTCGCGAGGCGAGCTTGTATTCGCGAGGCGAGTCTTCAATTCTAGGCTGTGACCTTCATCACGGCTGGGCCGTGATGGTCTCTGACTTCCAGGGTCTTCAAACTCTCGCGGGGCGAGAGGCTTCTCGCGGGGCGAGACTTCAAACCTTAAACTGTCACGGGCGTGGTATTCATCACGGCTTGGCCGTGATGGTCTCTGTCTTGCAGGTCTTCATGATCTCGCGAGGCGAGACACCTTTCGCGCGGCGAGACTGAAGTGATGACTTTTCTTGCCGTTGACTTTCGTGGCTCGCGGGCGAGCATACACTCCTTGGGCGAGTGTATCCAGACTTGCAATTTCCACTGCTTTTCGACTTTCCTTGACTCCCGGAGCTTCACTTATTTAACCTGAAACAACAAAAGCACCCACAAGCGTAATTCTATTCAAAATAACCTAAAAACTACACAAAATACGCAAAATGAGTCAAAGTCCAACTTAGGAACGGAACAAGGCAAATTTGGGCGAAAACGAGAGTGAACTCGACTAATTGGCACATAAACCCTAGTTCATCTAGTCATAAAACTAGATAAGCCAGAGGCTTATCAGTTACCTAACAAGTCGCCTTTGTAGGGTCCATGAATCATCAATAAAGTGAGTCGTGACAGTCATATAACCTCTGTTTTGATGACTAGCAGTCCACATATCAGTAGTTATTGCAATACGACTTTGATTCTTTGACAACGACTTCATCATACTCTCTTTCTCATCCTTATACAATTTCATGATGTCACTCTTAATAGTGTTGCGAGAAATCCCCTGAAATAAGGGTTGCATAGCATCATAAAATTCTTTGAAACCTGTGTGATCAGCCATCTTCATAGGGTACTCATGAAGAACTATCATCTTAGTAAGTGCACGCCTTGCTGTGTCTTGATTAAACGCATAATTACCAACCACTACTGTTTCACCTCCAATTTTTCCAGTTTTGATAAACGCTTGCCTTATATCTCTAGTTGTTCGAAGTTTGCAAGTTTTGAAATGATTACGCAAGTGTGATGTTCCTTGCTTTGGGTCACCCAAAAGTTTTGAGCTACAATATTTGCAAACGGCTTTCAATTCTCCATTAATATTTTTCTGTGTAAAATGATTCCAAACATCTGAGGTTTTCTTCCTTTGAAATGAGCCAGCTTGACTTGGAATTGAGCTTTCAGCTTGACTTGGAAGTGAGCCAGCTTGACTTGGAAGTGAGCTTTCAACCTCCACATTAGCTGGGACTTGCAGTTGCTCTTGCACATCTTCCACAAGAGTTGAGGTTTCTTCAGTAGACATTCTACAAACAAAAACAGAATTGAACTGAAGCACTTGAAAAGAATAGCAGGGGCATGCAGATATGTATGATGCTGTGGAAGTTATTGTTCACAATTATAGAACCATTCTAAACAATTTCCTTTTACCACCTCACAATCCCAATCTAATGAAGTCAGAGTGGCTTTAGCCCTAGTCCCCAAATTGTGAGAGAACATATGAAATTGACCATCTCCATTGTTTATTGAGTATTAAATAAAGCTAGTGAAATTAACGGTTTGATGGCTAATAAATTAAATCCACCTTAATCTCTTGTTTATTTCAGAAATACAAGTTTAGAATAGCCTGGATTGATTACTTAGGTCCTGAAAAAAACCAATTAGTGAAAGATGTAACATTTAAAGAACAAATGAGAAAAACAATGGAGATAGTTTGATAATTAGAAATCAGCTATCATTGTGAGAGAAGTCAGAGAACATATGAAAACAAAAGTTTGAAAATCAAAACAAATTGGTTGAGGTTTAGAGTTTACCTGAGGTTGCAGAGAACCGAGGTTGTGACGGATCTGGGCGGCGGACGAGCGTGGGCTTGCGGGATGAGCGGTGGCGAGCAAGGATGAGCGGTGGCGAGGGTTGTCGAGCGAGGACGAGCGGTGGCGAGCATTGGCGAGCGAGGACGAGCGTTGTCGAGCTAGGACGGGCGGTGCTTGCGGCAGCGTGGCTCTCTGCAGGCTTGATAGTTTGACTAAAGAAAGGGCTGAAGAAGGGGTGGTGTGGCTGAGTGTTTGGTGTGGGACTGTGGGCTGAAGAAGAAGGAAAGAAAAGAAGGGGATCAACGCCGCATGTAGGGATTGTGTTTGTGTGAACCGTGAAGTGAAGGGAAATTAGGTTATAGCACTTTAGTAGATATATATAGTCAGGGTATTATAGTAATTAGGTAACGGATGCGGGTATCCGCGGGCACGGATAGTGTGATACCCGCCCCCGCCCCGTTTACAAACGGGTATTGAAATTACCCGTTTATTTTACCCGTGGGTACCCGTTTAGCTACCCGCCCCGTACCCATTGCGGATTTTATCCGCGGGTATCCGCGGGTACGGGTAAAATTGGCATCCCTAATCATGGTTTAAGTAAAATACTTATATTTTTAGTTTGGTAAAGTAGATGACCTTCTACAAGAGCCCTTGAAGTTTGCGAGCCCATGCCCATATAAACAGATGAAAATTGAAGGAGGGATGCAATAATTTGGTATTTTGGACTAGGCTTGACTATGTTGTATTATTTTGCAATGGTTAGGGATACTACACTTATACCATCTATACATTTGTAAAGGTATGTTTTCTTTTGAAAAATATATCTATCTATATTCAGCAAACATACCTAAAATTCATCAAAGCTATAACTTTCTATCTCTTATTGAATCTATTCCCTCATTATAAGCAAGTTACTATTTATCCAAGAGAAAACAAGCAAAGAAAGTCTACATATTACTTATTGCGGGAGAAGCCATTGAATTTTGTGACTCTCTTTTCTGGGCTTTTTGACTAAAATGGGTTTCTTTTAGAAACTATTTACCAGTTTAGGGTTATTCTGAAACTATTTATCAATGGGGGTCCTTTTGGACACGTGGCATTTTTTTTTCACTCTGACGGGTCAAAGGCGCATTGTGATATTATTTGCTACTTGTTAAAGGACCCCCATTAGTAAGTAGTTTCGGAATAACCCTAAACTGGTAAATAGTTTCTAAAAGGAACCCATTTTGGTCAAAAAACCCTCTTTTCTGCTTGCAACATTATGCATTGGACTATTGCCTTCAGCTACATACCAATTTTTGTTTCTGTCATGACTGCACATTTGACTAAGTAGAAGCATTCTTTAATTTGAAAATTGTCAACACGTTTATGATTTAATATTTCATTTGTAGTAAGCTTTTTTTTATTGGCTTTATTATCTCCGACTAAGATTTATGGTAATTTAACTTCTGTAACTTAACTATTATTGGTTTTACTAAATTCAGTATTCAATTGACTAATATTTAAAAGCTTTGTCATTATTGGATCTACTTATTGCAAATTGACTATTGCTACAGATAATTTAAAATAACCTTAACATTGCAACTTCAATTTTATAGTGTGGCATGCCTTATCGTTACATGAGAATTAGTAGAATGCATCTGCTTGTGTCAATAATTGAATGAAAATTACAGTAAAATTGATCCATTGAATGTAGTTAGAGCATATTGGATATCATACGGACTTTTATATGGATCAATCTATTGTTAAAATTATCTACGTAAATTACTGATAAATTAATCAAACAATTATTATTCAAATAATTTTTTGTTGACAAGTCTTGAAGTCCAATCCTGCGAAATGTTTTTTTTTTTTATATCTTCAATTTAAGAACATTCTCAGATATTGGTATATAATTTACTTTATTCAATTGGTCTGTAATTTACTTTATTCAATTATTTCCTAGATAAAAAATTGATCGATTTTCAATTTTACTTTTTCAGAAAAAAATTATAGTAACCAATGAGGCGTGACCCATGCATTATACAGCTAGTTTGTAGTGTAAAAAGCAACACCCTTCTTTTTGCACTATTGAAAATATGGGTGTCCACGGGTCGGTTTGGTTCGGATTTACATAAACAAATCGAAACCAATCAAAATCAATTAGTTCAGTTTGGCTCGGATTTGCTTTTTTTTGTCAGAAAATCCAAACCAAACCAATCAAGAATGGGTTGGTTCGATTTGAACCCGACAAATATTAAATATTAAAAAATATATAAATATTCAATATAATAAATATTAAATATAAAAATATATATATAAATATAAAAATATAGTAATTGATTCGATTCGATTTGGTTCGAATCCAAAATCCTTGAATCCGATAACCAAACCAATTACCATCGGATTTGATTTGATTAGAATCCGAACACCAAAAAATTTGAACCAATTTAATTGATTCGATTTAGATTCTCAGGTTCGTCGGATCGATCCGAACCAATGAACACCCCTAGTTGAAAGATTTTATGCCTGGCACACTGAGCTGGTGACTACATTTACATTACCGTAATTCTTCTATTACCTCTTTCATAATATCTGATTTTAATGTACCTAAAAAACAATTTCTGAATTTTAATTTAAGTTAATTTTAGTATGCATGTTAAATAAATGGGTCTTGATCGAGTTAATGAATCAAAAATACGTGTGACGAGTTGATGTAGCATCCCAAGACGGACACAGTAGCAAACCACGAACACAATGTTTAGAGCTAAAAACCACCACAAACCTAATGTAAAACAGGCTTCTTTACATCATCTGCTTATAAATACAAGTTGGTTTCAAAACTAAAGCTCAAGAGCAAGAGAACTTGTCAAAGGCAAACTGTAAAAGATCAAAACTAATGCAGTAGAGCTCAGTTTTTCACGTTATCTCCACCACATTCAAAAGTAAAGATAATATTCGGGCATGTGAAATATCCAAATAACTAATAACCAAAGCGAACATCATTTAAAATAAATAAAAAAGGCCACAAAGCCATTGTCTTCAACAGTAAAATTGATTCAGCAATAAACAGCCTAAAAAACTTTTGAACAGTTCTAAAACATTAAGGAGGAACTAGTTTTGTCTCAAAAATCAAAAGCAGATTCATTCGCATCTGAACTTACTGAGTAGCTTTACTAATAACGTCCAATTGCCCAAACTCTGATAACACCATCAGTGTAACCACTAAACAAAGTGCTTCCATCTGCACTCCAGTTCAAGCTTGTACAATAGATAACCTATAACGAATTGACAAAGAAACAACAAATCAAGATATGAATTGAAAATGGTACATTTTGTGGTGCAAAACAAATGAATCAAAAAAATCAAGTGACAACTTACTAACACATCTTAGCAGGCAAAATATTGTAAATCTTGATAAGATTCAGTGTGAATGCCCAGATAACCATATCAAACTATATAAAATATAAGACAACCAGGAAGTCCAGGATAAATAGGACATGATCATCCTCATGAATGAGTACATGAGACCAGCATGAAACAGTTTGTCCAAAATATCACCCCTGCTATCAACAAATACCAAAGCTACAATCTTTCTCAACAATTCAATGGGACAAAAACACATAATTTGCATATTTTCTCCACAAATCACTACATTAAAAAGACTTAATTAGGCCATTTCTCAAACAAGAATTGCTATACATAACATAACATAAAACTCTTCACAAAACTACAAAGCAAACATTGAATTCAATATCTCCTCCAGCTTAAACAGGACTAAAAGTTGAGACAAAAACCAAAGACAAGGAAATAAACTGACTTGAAAAGCAAGTCACTTCAAAGCATTCAGAGCCCAACTACTCTAAAAACTTCCAGATTATTACAAATTAAACCACAATGAAAACTCACTATGAAGTACGAAACAGAAGCAGACACATCATAAACATGTAATTGAACTAGTTTAAACTTGCTAAATGGAAAATGCTACAATCAATACAAATCGTATAACAAAGAATGAAAAAACATGATAATGAATCATTAACCAATAAGGATTAATAATTAGTAATTAAAAAGGAAAAAAAAAAAACCTTTTTCTTGTTGGGGTTGGCGCCACCGGCACCAATTGCTTCAGCCTCAGTCTTAAGATCAACCTTCAAATCCTCAACAATACTCTTACTCTCCAAATCCCAGATCTTAATGCTCTGCTCCGTAGCCGCACAAAGCCAATACCTGTTAGGACTAAAACACAAAGCATGAATGATAGAACCCGCATCAAGCGAGTACAGTTTCTTCCCTTCAGCCAAATCCCAAAGCAGAATAACCCCATCTTTCCCACCACTCGCACAAAGCGACCCATCAGGCGAAACCGCCACCGTGTTCACATAACCACCGTGACCTGCAAGCGTGTTCCTCAGCTTGCAGTTCGAGAGGTTCCAAACCTTCACGGTTCGGTCCCAAGAGGCCGAAACAATGGTGGGTTGAAGCGTGTTGGGGCTGAACCGAACGCATGAAACCCAATCGGAGTGAGCGTCGCCGTCTTGAATGGTGTACTTGCACTCTCCAAGAGTGTTCCAGAGCTTGATGGTGCGGTCACGTGACGCCGACACGATCTGGCGGTTATCGATGGAGAAGGCGACGGAGAGGACGTCTTTGGTGTGGCCGACGAAGCGGCGGGCGGAGGTGCCGGCGGCGAGGTCCCATAGGCGGAGCTCGCCGTCCCAGGAGCCGGAGAGGGCGAACTGGCCGTCGGAGGAGAGGACGACGTCCTGGACGAAGTGGGAGTGGCCGGTGAGGCGGCGGCGGGCGACGCCGTAGGTCCTGTCCTCCTTGGTGAGGTGCCAGAGGATGATGGATTTGTCGCGGGAGGCGGAGACGATCATGTCGGAGTTATCGATTGGGGTGGCGATGGCGGTTACGACGTCGGTGTGGGCTCGCATTGTGCCTCGAAGAACCAATCCTTCTGCCATTTTCGATTGAGATTGAGATTTCTCTTCCTCTCTGTGTTTTCTAGGGTTTGGATATTCTGAGAGAGGCTGTTCTCGGGGACTCAGGTTCTGAGCTGAAAAAGGATGGAATATATAGCGTCGTCACTGAATTAGGGTTTTGGGGATAAGCAACGGTTTTTTATTTCTTTTCAATTTTTGAATGTGGTGTCAACTTTTGGGCTATTGTCATTGTGATTTCTTTTCAATTTTTGAATGTGGTGTCAACTTTTGGGCTATTGTCATTGTGATCCAATTACATGCTGGCAGGCCCCAAATGTCCAACACGCACAAAAGGACCCAATCCAACATGTCTAGTGCTTCAAACTCTGTGGACTAGTAGGATATCAAATTCTAATTTCTAACAAGGTTATTCAGCTATACACGTTTTTTTAGAGTCTATTTTACAGGTTAAAATACATTTTTGATTTTTTATCTTAATTTTTTATTTTTAAGTTGGTTTTTTAAGTAATAAAAGTTTCAAATTGATCTTCAAAGTTGTCAATGTTGCATCAAGTTAGTCATTTATGTCAAATTTACACTAACGATGTTAGAACCTAATCCACCGTTTGTCGTCGGAATCTAAAAAGTCTCATGAAAAATATAAAAGCCTGCCGCAATCTGGAAAATCTTGTGGAAAACCGGGGTATCTTCTCTCACTCTCTCCCCCCAATCCTGAATTGGCCTCTTTATATTTATACATTTACTAGACTTTTGATCCCATGTCCACACGGAGCAAATCATAAATGTTTTCTTTTGTTTTTTCATATTTGTATGAATACAATAGAAAATAAAAAAGATATGAAACAATACGTGGAAACTAACACATGACAAAAAAAAATTACATGGGGGATTGCTTTGTATTATTTATAAAAGATAGATATAAATAGATAGATTATATGTTAAAGTAATATTTTGGTCCTATACGTGACACAAATTCTCGATTTGGTCCCTATACATAAAAAATTATTAAAATGATCCCTATACGTACAAAAAGTCCCCATTTGGTCTCTGTCGTACAAAATTTTAGGGACTTATTTGATAATTTTTTGGTTGTATAGGAACCAAACGGGTTGAACAAAATTATTTAGCGTCATTATGGAGATAAAGTTATTAAAAAATTATAACTTAGTGCTAATTATGATATACATGTTAGTTATTTAAAATTTGCTTTGATTTCCAAAAAGAAATTAATAGCATGGTGACATATATTCTTGATGTTACACTATAATGTTACATATATATTTTCTTAATAAAATTAAATTTTGTTTTAATAATTGCAAATATACCGGTCACGATGCAACATTGTTACCAATTAACAATGTCATTATGTGTCAAATGTAAATCATATCGATGGGCATTAGCTACACCTGCACTTTTTCTTTGATTGACCAATGAACAGTGCCATTATACATTATCGAGTACCAAATAAAAAATAAAAGAATTATAATATATTGATCGAAGTTGTTGGCAATCCCACCTTTTTTTTTTTCTTCAAATTTTTAACTTCTTCAATCTCAGGATTGAAGATAAGCTTGGTTGAATGCATGACATTTTGAAGACTAACATTCCCAACAGTCATTTTGACAGATCATGTAATATATGTTAAATTTAATTATAGCATTTGATATAAGAGGTTCTGGTAAACCAAAATGTACCTTTGTAAGTTTTCACATTTGCGCCTTTAATAACAATGACTAAGTTGATAACATTTCCCAAATCCACAAAGGCGTTGAAAACAAATATGCGTGGCGGTTAGAATTAAACTTAAAAGTAAATATTAGACTTGAAATTATCTTTTTTATATCAAAACTTGTACTTATTTTGACTTTTACATCAAATATCAAATTTGAAATCAAATCTATAAACAAATAATTATTCTAGATAAGTTGTTACAGTGTTACTTGTTTTATAAAAAAAAAAAAGATAAAAAGAGATAAGGTAAGCTATTACATTTCTGAATTTATGAATTATTTAAAAGGTGAGATTGGATACATTTATTTAAATTTTATTTTTAATTCACGTAATTTAAATTTAATTTTGATAGGATTTACGTAAATACATATTGTATGACCTTAAATTTGAAACTAAAATTGAAATAAATTAAATAATTAGATAAGATTAGTTACATTTAAACTTAAATTTTAATTTCAATTTCGATAATTTTCATTGAATTTTCATTTTTAGTGTGTTATTTTTTGTTAAATTTATAAATACAATAATAAATCAAAAAATTGTAGTGTTGACACTTGACACATGACATATGGCAATATCTCATGCATAAGAATATAACACATGACAAAACTACATTGTATAATGGATATAATTGAATTGTTTATAGATAGATCTAATAACTAATCAGAAATCAAAATGCAAAGACACGTAGTTTGTTTAGAGATTCGATTGAGGAAGAGAGAGAGGATAAAGGAAGAAAAAGAGATGGAGCTCAATTTCCGACAAGTTTGTATAGTTTTCAACGAGATTTTCTATATTTCGGCGACCTTTGGTGCAAATATGATAGAAAGGACTAACTTGATGTAACGTTGACAACTTAAAGGACCAAATCTAAATTTTTATTATTTAAAGAACCAACTTGAAACTAAAAAAATAAGACAAAGGGATATAATAGTGAATTTGTTATAAATATGCATATTTGATGGATGACTATCGTAATTTGTTATCTAAAGGTAGAATAATATCTTTATAATATCTCAAAATATCTCTGAATTTAGTACTTATTTATGTCTCTTTATTTGGTAACAAAGACTTTAGCTATTTCTTGAAGATCTAGTAATGCAATCATAGTTCCGACTATTATTTGAGTTCTTATTTCTATTATCTTGTCTTCCTATTTTATTTTCTATTTGCAACAAAACTATAATTATTTTTCTCCTCTCCTCTTTTACAAAGGGAAAATAATTTTATTTTCTTCCCCTCCTTTAAGAAAACCAAACAATGGAAAAGTTCGTTTTCATCCTCTTTCCTCCCACTTCATTAAAAAATTTATCATCATCATATAAATCAAACTACGTTCTAGCCTTCAAGGTAATTCGATAATGAAAATAGTTATTTCCAAAATATTGTAAATTGAATGCTGTTGAAAGGTCAAGAAGAAAACAGTTGAAGAGAATGCTTTGATGTGTTTTCATATTTAATTTGGGCTCCATTAATAAATCAATGAAAATGATCATTGTCTTTTTTTTATTCGGGATAATTGTATGATTAATCCTTAAGGATATATAATATCAGTTAATAGATAAATCTTCTATTTATAGATGTAACTATATTTTCATCATCACAATTCGAACTCTGGAGATATATATGATTAATTAAAGGGATAAAACTACTCACCACTCAAACCACACTTCATGAATAAAATTACCATTGTTATTATTAAATAAATAAATAAATTACACTGTTTAATTTTTCAATATTGAATCTGAATCTGCTGTGAAGTAATGCCTATAAATAATGACATCAACAAAGTATCTATAGCTTTTTTCCCTACCTTCTTGTCTTTTGTTTCCTTTTATTTTCTTTTTGGTGCTCATCCTTTGTTTCCTTTTATATTCCCCTACTTATATTATAATTTTTTTTTGACAAATACTTATACTATACCTATACTTATTGATATTTATTTTTATCCGCCTAATATTATATTGACATTTATATTATACGTATATTGAAATATATTATACGTATATTGAATATTGATATTGATTGATATTGATTCTGGCTCTAGATTCGGGACACCCCTTAATTGAGGTTCAGGTACCTAGCACTCTCGCCCAAGCCACTTTGCTTCGAGCTTTTTCCCTTCTCAAAGGCTCTAGTTCTTCAACTTTGCGTCTATGCCCACACACCCACTTGTGCTCTTGTGCATTTCTTATCCTCGGGGTGGGTATTCTTATGCTTGATTCTTCCCCTTATTCACTTTCTTCACTCTATTGGTCCCTCCGAACCCGTAAAAGAGGTTTTTCTAAGCCCAAGGCATAGTGATGGGTTTTCGATCTTCCTAGTGTCACCAAAATGCTTTCTGTGAGGTAAAGTCTCCAACTTTGATGCCATCCTTTATCTGGGTATCTCTCTAATTCGTTTGTCTCAACTTTATTTCTTCTTGTTTATCACTACTTTGGTAGCAAAATTGCAAACTTTTGTCAATTTTATAACATGGGTGTGTTTTATTTTATTCGTTCTGTGATCAAAATGGCGAGACACTTTGTTTCTGAGTTTATTTGGCTGCATCTTCGTCATTGCTCTTTATGCATTCCTGCGTTATTTCGAGGGATCTTTTGTTAAATTTTTTTATTGCTGTGTATTAGGGATTTGTGGAGGCGGCATAGGAGGAAGATTTACATTAGCTTTGGTGTTTTAGGAAGTGGGTATTTTTTGTATAAGCTTTATGATGCTCACAGGCGTAGGCTTGATGCACTTGAGAGAGAACTCACAGTTCAGAGGGAAAGTGAGGAGCTTATGAAGGTTCAGTTAAGTGAAATTTCAAGCTTCAATGCTTCATGTTATTATTATTATATATAGATATGTTTTCCATGTGCGTAATTTCCAACCTCCTATCTAAAAACAATAAATGCTGATGGTATGCCTTTTCTTTTTGAATTGAAAATGATAGGGTACAAGCTCACTTTGAGAATATTCAGAGAATTTCTGATACAATAACATTACCTCATGCTATGCACAACTTAAGTTGTCGGATAGCAGAAGAGTTGGATCTTTCTCAGCTTCTTGAGAGGCTAATACAAGGAAAGGGTCAGCCAAACACTTTAACTCAATCGGAGAAACTAGATTTGTGGGATAGACTCAAAATTCTAAGTATGAATCTGATCTTGGCTTCCACATTTATTATACTTGTAGCTTTGTGGCTATGTTAATTCGTCTTGTTGCAATAACCAATAAGGAGTTAAAAATAAACATTATTTTGTGCAATTTCTTTTTCTCTAGGTTTTACAAGACTGGCATTGTCAGTATGGGCAACAACAATGCTTAGCTTATATACAAAAGTTCAAGTCAATATACTAGGAAGGCATTTATATATTAATACCGCACGAAGTCTGGGAAGCTTTGATTCAATGGTAAGAACAACTGTCTTTCTTCTTCTTTTTACTCTTTTTGTGTATATGTGATTATTTTTATTTTCTATTATCCAAGCCCTGTGTGAGTATAACTGGAATTTTGGATGTATATGTATTGTGAACTATGAAGGAACCCACATCATACCCTGTCCAGGGATTCATGATGTCACCTATAATATCTAGGTGCCCTCCCATGTGGATATGGAATTATTTGATATTATTTCAAGCTAGTTCATGTACATATGCCATGCATAATTAGCAAGTTCTGTTTCTTGTGATTCATTTTCTATATTGTTTGTGTGCATGAGCTCTTGTATGCATGCCTCTGCTAATCTACAAAGGAGAGTCCCAAAAGAATCCATGCACTGTCCTTTTCAAAAGCACGACCTGAAACAGAGCCTTAAAGTCTGAGCATTTGACTCCAATTTAAGACACTAAAGGACAGCAGACATAGCACATTAACACAAAACCTTCTCATTCTCCTGCTAAAACCAAAAATGACTGTACTTGACTAATAGAAAATGCTCCAAGTTTTGAGGGCAGATCCAAGGTTCACCAAACACTCCAAAAAACCTATTCAACATATAACTTACTAATGAACAATACATGTACAGCTCTTTCTGCACTAGAGAAATGCACCACACACATATTAGCAAAATAATACCTTGTTAGATGTATGAATCTTCAGCATAACATTGTTCATTAGTATTAGCAGACATATTAGCAATTTAAGACACTAAAGGACAGCAGACATAGCACATTAACACAAAACCTTCTCATTCTCCTGCTAAAAGCAAAAATGACTGTACTTGACTAATAGAAAATGCTCCAAGTTTTGAGGGGAGATCCAAGGTTCACCAAACACTCCAAAAAACCTATTCAACATATAACTTACTAATGTACAATACATGTACAGCTCTTTCTGCACTAGAGAAATGCACCACACACATATTAGCAAAATAATGCCTTGTTAGATGTATGAATCTTCAGCATAACATTGTTCATTAGTATTATTCTTGGTGAGTACTTGCTATCCAAACAAAAGGCCTGACCTTAGAGCATTTTTGAATTTCCAAAGGGGTTTCTCACGAAGGAGGTAATATCTGTCAATCTGTCCATAGATTCATTTGAGTATGAAGTGAAAAGGATTTACGATAAAATTCCTTGTTACCAGTTTCTCTTACACAAAATATTGAGTTAACATGCTTATTGATAGCTTTTGTGGGTATCAGGTAGTATGTTCTGATTATTATTTGCAAAACCCTCTGACTTTGATAGTTTATCACAGTTCAGTGATTGTGATAGAAAAATATTGTGGCAGTAGGGTTATAGAAACCAATTATTAGTAATTATAGAGAAAGATTTTGACATCTTTTCTTGAATGAAGGTGAGAGCACAAATTCTTGAGAAAGGCATAGTGGTAAGCGTGTCTCCTGCAAGGTTTATTATACTCAATAATTTTAGGTTTTAGAATTGTCTTTGCGTTTAGCGTGTTTTCAAAGATTGTATTGTACTTCATAATTATCTGTAGCTACCTGTTGTCTATTGTTTTTGTGCTGTGGGTTTTGGTTATATTGAAATTGCATTTGGCCGATAAAGTTAGTTCCAAGGTGAGGAGGGGTAAGGGAGAGATTTGGAACTAGGCTCTGTAAGTAAAACTGAGGCATTTGCTAATCATTTGATTGAATCAAAACATGGGTCAGATCTCAAGACAGATCAGAATCCAAAGATTTCCAATCAACTTCTTTAGGGAGTGTATCTGTCGTTAACTTTTATTCCTAATTCAAACAGCAAGAGAACCATGCTTATTCAACTTCAATGTTTTTGACCAAAATCACACATGATATGCCACATGCAACCTAAAAGGCTTTTTTTTCCCCTTCTCTGATGCTCTGTGCAGGAAAGTGGAGACGTGGTTGGTAGGGAAGACCAGCAGAAATTTCTAGGAAGTGTTGATTTTCTTTATCAAGATGGTATGCCTGCATTGATTTCTGATATGGAAGCAGCAACAAAAGAAGTTCTCAAAGGGTGATGTTTCTTTTATTACTTTGAAGGTTAACAATTTGTGAATTAAATCTATCAATCTGTAAATATAAGTGTCAGATATCTAAAATTATTGTTTTTAATTCTGTAAGATATTGCACAATCTTAATTGTGTACAGATTAGGCTGGCTTTTAATATTTTCTTGACTGATTTCTAATTGAGAAACCCATAGGATTTGCAATTCTTTCCAGTTTAACCATCTATATTGTTATTAAGCACCTACCTGAATAGTTAAAAAAACCTTGATCGAAATCAAAGTTCAGAATCATTTAACACATTTATGCAATCCTTGAGCAGCCTCTGGTAAAATTGTGAATAGATAGGAAGAGAGGGAGGGAGAGGGAGATGAATAGATAGATAGGGAGGGAGGGGGAGAGATACCTTTTAGATTAATGATCGAGACTCGTTTTAAACGGGCTATCGATAATTTTGATGTGCAGAAAGCAGTTAAGTGGTTTCTTCAACAGTACAGCACTTCATGAAACTATCATGCAGATACTTAACAAATTGATGAGTATGAGGAGTCCACATTTCTGGGTAAAGTATATGATGCCTGAGGATGTTAACTCACATTCCACAACCTCCAGCAGTGAGGACCCAGTTCCTTCTGGTGTGACTGAATTTGAACAACTTATGGTGGAAGCACGGGAAGTGTTATTAAGGTATATCTTATGTTTTGAATGCATTCGTTATTTGTGACCTCCTGGAATCTCAATAAACCTGTAACAACCATGTGCATGAACTCTATACTTGTAATGTCGGGATGAATTTACGTAGTTGACAATGCTCCGAACCTAGTGGTGAAGGAAATCCTAGGTGTACAGGAAACTTTTACTGAAATTTTATACAGAATGATATGTCATTCAGGATCCACATTTCATTAACCACTCACATACAAATCTTTTATGAGTAGGGTTCACGTTTGATGATTCACTTGGCCTCATTCCATGAAGACACATCATTCTGTGTACACCCATTTTCAAATCAAACAACTTCTTTTAATATAAATATATAGTAAGTAATCAAGGAATTAACTAAAACTACATTTGACTGACCATACTCCATTTGTCTTGCCTCCCGCTGGGTGAGCCTAATATTAATAAAAACAATAAAGGATGATTAAAAGCTTGGAATGAAAGACAGCACAAAAAGGTTCTTTTTTTCTAGAGATAAGCGGAGTACCTTCTCTCTTCCCTCCCATATCCCCATTAGTTTATGTAGGGAATTGGAAAGGAATTCCAGATCATTCTGATTTCAGGCGGGATATGGATGGGATAATTTTTCAATAAATGACAGTATTCCTTCTTTGAGATTAAACATGTTGACCTCAGAGGATGGTTGATACTTCTTCATTGTTGAGTTTCATAAATATCTCAAATGATTTTCCTCCTTTCTTTTGCAGTGCTGAATTTGGGAGCATTGTAGAGATATCTCTGAAAGCAGTGGTGGATGCACTGGTGGAGCTCATGGGAGCTAAATTTAGGGGAGGAATTGTAACCACAGGCGTGCAGTTGGCGAGAGTGTTGCCTCAAGTTGCACAGATGTGTCCTTTGCTCCTTGAAGATCCCCGCAAAAATCAGTTCATCCAAATCATTAGAAGTATACCAGAGGTTGAACTTTTTTTCACTCTCCTCTATGCAAATTTGCCAAGTGCATAGTGATTAAGATTTATGTTTCAAACGAAAGGAACCAATAATATTAAATTTATTGCATGGAAGGCATGAGGCATCAATGTACAAATATTTATAAAGGAGGTTAAAAAAGATATAGGATCTAGAATTTGTTTGCCTTCCTTCATCTTTTAGTATGACATTTCCCTTTTGGGGTAATTAGTGTTGTATAATGCTCCCCCTTTTGCTCTAACTTGGCATTTGGAGGAACCGAGTCTTGTAGGACTGTAGTTTACTTTGTGGTCACTTGTCGGTACTGTTTACACAGGGAATTGACTTTATCATTTCATCCATTTCTTTTGTTCATGCAATGCTTGTTATAGATTTGCCATTAAGATGTCTAATTCTAACAATATCAGTGTTATGCCTTGTAGATTCTACCTCATAATTCTCTATATACGAGAGTTGTTGAGTCAAGTCCAATATTTTTCAACGCGCCTTGTTTGGGAGCAAATTGTGAGCTGAAGGGAAACGTGTACAAAAGGGAAAATATAAAATGAATTTTTTTTTCTTGTCTGTTCTCATAATGAAGAGAACAATCAAAATAAGAGAAACAAAACAATCGAGTCCTATAGTTTTACTTAACGGCTAATTTAAACAATAAGATGCATACAAGTAATTTCTATTACTTGTAGATTAATTAGGTTAATGCCTGTGCGATGCATGGTATATTTTAAAGTTGAATTATGTTATTTGAACACAAATTTTGGATACTGTATGTGATATCGTATCTCTCACTTACGTTTTATCCTCTTAAAGTATAATATATAATTAATAAAATGTAGTATTTTTGCTTTAAAAAAAAATGTAGCATTGTAAAAATAATTATTCAAAGCACAACTTATTAGGATACAAGTAGTTATACGTGATTTACTCGCAACTTATTAGGATACAAGTACAACAAGCTATTAACATAGAAATAGAGTTGTGATATTTGAATATCAAATTTTATATGACACTATGTATTTATTTTTATCTCTCATTTACTTTTTATCATCTTTGTATATACATATATCCAAAATATACCCAAAAACAAAATGGACACTATATGGTATCCTCAATTTGATGTTCAAATAACATTGTTATAGAAATATAAAAGCACAAACAATAAATTAAATATAAGATAAATATAATTTTCAC
This sequence comes from Sophora flavescens, assembly GCA_030762895.1. NCBI lineage: Eukaryota > Viridiplantae > Streptophyta > Magnoliopsida > Fabales > Fabaceae > Sophora > Sophora flavescens. The sequence continues at coordinate 231,587,612 of CM061064.1, read as the reverse complement.
AATGGTATAACTATATGCTTCCAACAAAACTTGATGACTATTTATTTTATTTTTAACGAAGTATCCTATCCTTCATAGTTAGCGGTGATTAATTTTTGTCGGAAATGACGTATAAGATGGATTCGAATCCGCGATGGGATGTTATAGTTATTTCAAGCAAGCAAAAAAATTCAATCCTTTGTTTTAGCAAATTTCGTTGTATTTGGATTTGGATTGGATTGTGCAGACCATAAAAAGAGCCCACTAACACACACCACTTCTCTCTTTCGTCTTTTCTTCTCTGTTCTCTGCTCTACTGCATTCAAGCAACAAGCATGGCGAGACAAAACAACGGTGATGTTTTGATGCTGGAATATGCAGCAGCTTCTCATACTTCCTCCAACGCTGAAACCATCGACGCATTGCCTTACATCGACGACGATTACGGCGACCCTCGTGTGAAGCTCGAGGTTGATCGTCTCATCGAGGAAGAGATGCGCCGCAGCACTAAGAAACCCACTGATTTTCTCAAAGATCTTCCTCCTCTTCCCAACTTCAATCTTCAGGTAACCTTCCACTTTTTGTTTATTTCTCTACCCTCAACCAAAAATTAATAAAAAAAATTAAAAAATAGGGTTTTATTGTACTACAGGAGATCATGCTTTCAGGTTGTTTAATTTGATGTATGTTTTTCTAAATAGGTTAGTTAAGCAAGAGCAACTTTGCAATTAGTTCCTCTATAATTGTTGTTTAATTTTTAGTGTTTATTGCACGATTCAATGCATTATTCAATGATAAAGTGATTAGAAGCAAGTTAGTTCATATCTGAGTGTGGTTGTGCACTCTGAATTTCAGGATTATCCAATGATTGCTAGGGAGTATGAGCGTGTAAGAGCTGGGAGGCCTCCTGTTTCACTTGATAGATCACGATATGAATTAGAGATGCCACCCGTGAATAAAAGGAATGATGAAACTGCTTGGAAGCAAGCTCTTCAGAGAGCTCACCGTCTACTACAATATCAGATGATGAGGTATGTTCTTTCATGATTCTCACAAGGGAATATTTATACTGTTCCTAAGAGTCAATTGTGTAATTCATATAGAAGGACGATTCTACAATACATATCCTTAAGGGGTAACCTTACTTACCCCCAAGTGTTGTGATATAAAATATAGTTAACTTAGTTATGTAAAACGGTTAATTCAGTTTTGTTGTAAGTGGTGTAACCATTTTAATTTTATATAACTAAGTTAACTATACTTTATGTCCCATCACCTTGGGGCTTGGTTACCACGTAGGGGTGCAGGGAGCCGTAGTGTTACCCCATTTAGAAACATCACAAGCACTGTAGTTTGAGCTTCAGGAGTACAGGCAGAACTGCTGTGCAATTTATACTATCATCAAGATGCATCCAATTTTCAAACTAAATAATTTTCCTTACATTGAACATATTATTTAGTGTGTTCTGGCTCTTTGTAATGGGTGTTCTATGTTAAGCCAGGTCTATCATGCAGCATGACATGAAATGCTTTTTTTAACATTTAGACTGTTAGGCAGCTGTTTGCTGATGTATCTTTTCTCGAGTCCACAGCATTTTCAGTGTTTACATCTTCCGATGCTTTAACTGGTCAATCTGCAGGATGGAAAATTTGGATTTGTTGTTGAAATATGGTCCTGATGCCTGGAAGCAGCACAACCAACGATTGGAAGTATACTTGTCAAGGTATGTTGAATTCCACAGTTGTTATTTATGTGGCATAAATCTGTTTGCTTGCCTATCAGCTTGTAAATCCAGTACTTCGTTACATGCTGCATCTTTTACTGACTTGCTCAGCAGATGTTGGTCCTGTCATCAGACAGACCTGCCTTGGATCCGTATGACAGGCACATGGGATATATTTTTTCCTTTCCACTTCAAATTTCTTGCCAACTGCTTACAGCTTAAATTTTTGGGTTGATTTGGTTCTTGACTGTAATACTAGCTAAATCAATACTTCGTTAGTAAAGATGGTATGCCTGAGGCAGACAGCTTCAGATGTGCTCGAGACATTCTCCCCCAAGCTCGAGTATTAGATATTCAGTTTTGAATAGGCTCTCCCCATAGTATGTTGGTTGCTTGAAGCATGTTGAAGTTCAACAATTCAACTTTTAACAGTTTTAGACTTTTAGTAAAGCTCTGGGTTAGAGCATTTCTAAGCTCAGAACCTTACAGCATCCATAACTATGTATTTATTACGCATACAAGCATGCTTTTGCAAGAGTTAATTAATTTTCTCCGAGTCAAGTCTATTTCATAAACGAGTGATTCATAAACGAGTGAAGATTGTTTGAATGTAAATAAGCAAGTATCTGGAAGATGCAACTGAAAAAAAGAATGAACCTTTTCTATTAGGCCTGAAGGGGAGTACAATAGGCTACGACTCAATGTGTCTTCTCTTCTCATCAATGGATATTTAACAAAAAGCCCAATGAAATAAGAAATCCCAAAAAGTGATGTTGATCTGGCAAAGAGCTTTTCAAACTCTTGAAACGTTATGCTATAGCATTCTATCAATATAGACCAGAGTAATAAACCAAGAACTGGGGGACAGACATCTTAGACCTAATCACAGTCTTTGCAACTCCTTTTCTTCACATTAAATGTGCCTCCTTTGCATCATAAGGCATACTAGAAAGCTCTCTAGAAATTCTGATAATCTTTTAAGGGCTGTCTTGTCATAGCATCACTGCCATGTTTTCTATGGGTAAATTGCACATAACCTGTTTGTACATTTATCCTTTTTCAACTAACCCCTCAAATGTTTTTTAAACACCCTCAACTTCGGTTTGAGGATGTTAACTTCGCAGTTAACTGTGATGAATGTAAATGATGAAGAGACAGGATTTCCTATCGCCCTATAAGAGCACCTTTTAAACATTGACCAAACTAAGGGAGTTTGGTGAAGGAAAAAAACTGTTCGGAGGTAGGTGTAGGTTGAGAAAGTGTTAACTGCCATTTATAGTTAAATGAAAAACTAACATTTTCAACTTCAACCAAAGTTCAAGGTGGTTAAGTCTTGAAAAAATAATAAGTGGGGTTAGCTGAGAAATGATGAAAGTACATGGGGGGTTATGTGTAATTTATCCCTTTTCTTTCTTTCATTTTAATTATGAAGAATTATTATTCTCTTTGAAGTGACTTAGTCATGTATTTATAACTTAGCATCACCTTTCATTAAGTTTAGTTTGGAGCTGTGAGTTCTTTAGATTTGTGTCTTACTGTTCAAGTGATCAATATATAGGTTCATCTCACTTACCATAGCAAATAGGTAAAGACGTTGCTTAAACTTGATAACAATTGTTCTTTGCCTTCATAGTTCATTTTTGGTATGGTCTTGGTTACATTTGTGTTATCTATTTTCAGAATGCAGAAATTAGCACAGGAACAAAATGAAAAGATTGAAAAAGTAAACCGTGAAAGGAAATATCATCAGGTAATATGACTTTCTTGTCCACCCTTCTCTCTGTTATTTGTTAAAACTATGTTAACCACTTGACCTTGTACTTAAAAAGCTCTTTTTTCAATTATCTAGCAAAATACGGCATATGAGCTTAATGCTTTGTCCATGCAATGGAATGAGCTGTGTCAGAAAAATATTGACATCCAAGTTGCATGTGCTTCAGTTGAAGCTCAGTTAAAAGAACTGAAACTTGAAGCAGCAGAAAGGTAACTCCGATATTTAAATTTTGTTTGTCTGCTGATTTCATCTATTGGTGGTGTTAATTAGTACTCTCTTTTTTCCCACAGGGGTTGGAATTTGGAAGCTATCACAGAAAATGGCCAAATGATTAATTCCAAATTAGGAGAGCCGCATGTTCTCGTCTAGTTTTGTATCCGTAATGAATTTGTTCAGCTCAAAAGTTCTGACTTCAATTGCTATTGTATTTCTCGACGTTTTGTTTAGTTAATATCATGGAAATTTTACCCATTAGCTCACCCCAGAAAAGAAAAAAGGTCTTGCTAATTAGTGTCCTTAGAAAATTTTATGTTGAGAAATTAGGTGAAACATTTTTCTAAGTAATATATACACAAGTTTTTCAAACAAACTTGTCTTTTTTATTCATTAACCAGTGTCGTAAGCGTAAAGTAGCATTCTCCAAAAGAAAAATAGGGCAAACTGGTTGGTGGAAAAGACACAAATTTTGCATCTAGCTAAAATGTCTGTTCCAATTCAACCAGAAAATAATAATCAATACTTGTCTCCTTCCCCTTTTCATTTGTGCCTTTTCTATTAAGTATCCGCCGTACATTTTCAATTTAACATCGTAAATTTACAACAACGGAAGCTGTATGTGTTGCTTGGAGGCTTGCAACAGACGAGCCCGGAAAGTTAAAAAAAAAAAAAAAAAGGTGCTGCTACCTACACCCCTACACATGTTTAATCCATCTCCACACGTCTAATTTTAGTGGTTAACACTATGTTTGATTTACTAGAGAAATAAATGAGAAAGAAAATATGAAGAGAGAAAGAGATGAGAAAGAGTGTTGAATAAACACTAAAACTGAGAATGTATCTAGCCAAGTTAATACCCTAGATTCATTATGTTAGTTAACTTTCTGTTTTTCTGTTAAAATTAGTTGGTTTTCTGTTAAAGTTAGTTAGCTTTCTGTTTGGTAGTTAGCTTTCTGTTATTGCAGTTGCTCTTTCTCCCTTGTATATATACCTCTGTAAAATGCTAAGATTATTGATTCTAAGAGAAAGAAATTCTCAGTTGTATTTTGTTGAAAGGTGTGATTCCCTTCTTTTCCTCTCTATTGTCTGCATTTCCTAAAATCAATGGAGTCCATAGTGAATTTTCACATGGTATCAAAGCTCCTTTCCTAGGGGCTCTGCTACTGCTGCGTTCTATTCTTTCTCTACAAATTCATTCCTATATCTTCAATCTCTGCGTATACCTCTTTTCTTGGTCAGAAACCCTAAAAATTGAAAATGACTGAAGTTGTTAACAATGGTGGTGCTGCGAATGGTGCTGGAAATGGAGGTGTTGATCCTTCTAGCCCGTATTTTCAACATTACAATGAGAATCCAGGTGCGATTCTTGTTCCTGATTTGTTAACTGGTGAGAACTATCATGTTTGGTCGAGAGCTATGTTCATGGCTCTAAAAGCAAAAAATAAAGAGGTCTTCATCGATGGATCTCTGGAGAAACCTGCTCGGAATAACCCTAATTTCGTAGCATGGGACAAATGCAATACATTGGTGATGTCCGGGATCACCAGATCAATGGATCGTTCAATCGTTCGTTGTGTGCTTTGGATGAACACAGTCTTGGATATAAGGAAAGATCTCAAGAAGAGATACTATCAGGGAGATGTTTTTCGAATTAGTGAATTAGAAGAGGAGATGTTCATGCTTAAGCAGGGAGATTCCTCAATTACTGAGTATTACAGCCACCTTCAAGAGTCAAAAGGAGAATTGGATAACTTCATGCCAATTCCTGGATGTTCCTGTGAGATGAAGTGTTCTTGCGATTTAGTTCCCACTATTAAGTCTTACAGGGAAAGGAATTATGTGATTAGGTTTTTGAGAGGCCTGAACGAGCAATACTCTGCTGTTAGGTCACAAATCATGATGATGAAACCTCTACCAGATGTTGGAGAAGCATTCTCACTGCTAATTCAACAAGAAAGACAGATGAACTTTCAATTTGGTGATTCTCGTGCCTTAGTAGCTGCCACTGATTCAAGTGGAAGAGGCAGAGGAAATAGAGGAAGAAATCAGAATTATGGAGGAAGGAATGGAGACAAAGGGAGAGGATACAAGGTTTGCACTTATTGCAACAGGAGTGGACATACAGTGGATACATGCTACAAAAAGCATGGATATCCACCAAACTATGAAAGAAATAGAGTAGCAAACAACTATGTAATGGATGATGACATTCAAGATGAAGATGATAACCAATCTGTGAAGTCTATAAGGAACAAAGAAGTGGCAAATGATGTTGCACAGGCCTTCTTCACACCTGAGCAGCACAATGCTCTGCTGAGCTTATTACAGAAAGGTGGTTCTACTTCTCACAATGCAAACCAAGTGGTTGCAACCGGATCAGGTATCATATGTTCAGTCACGAATTTAGAAAAATCAAGATGTTGGATATTAGACACAGGGGCAACTGATCATGTTTGTCACTCAATGACATTTTTTCACTGTCACAAGAAGATAAAGCCAATTTCGTGAAATTACCCGATGGAAATCAAACAGTAACTGATATAGCAGGAACTGTGTTCTTTACCAAAGATCTATTCCTCACAGATGTCCTATACATTCCCAATTTTACCTTCAATTTGATATCCATTTCAAAATTGACCAAGTTACTTAACTGTAAATTGATTTTCACTGATACTGTTTGTCATATACAGGACAATCACTCATTGAGGATGATTGGTGCAGCTGAGTCAAGAGCTGGATTGTATTCTTTGAGTTCACAGACTTCTTTGAAATTTCCTAGTCCTTCTATGAATGTAAGATGTGTCAATTCTTTTGATTCTATTAAGAATAATGTTTGGCATATGAGACTTGGACATCCATCTCATGTAAAACTTGCTGAAATCAATAAAATCTTTCCTTTTGTTGATTGTACCAAGCTGCATAGTCCCTGTGATGTTTGCCACATCGCAAAACAAAAATGTTTGCCTTTTCCTGATAGTGAGTATAGGTCTCAGCACCCTTTTGATCTTTTACACATGGATATTTGGGGACCTATCTCATCCCCTTCCATGTTGGGACATAGATACTTCCTTACAGTAGTTGATGATGCTTCTCGGCATACATGGATCTTCTTTATGAAGTTGAAATCTGAAACTTCAACTCACATTAGAGGTTTTCTCTCATTAATTGAAACTCAGTTCAATGCCAAAGTTAAGATCATCCGATCTGATAATGGGGGGGAATTCAAACTAGACCAACTGTATGCAGATAAAGGAATTATCCACCAAACCTCATGTGTGGAAACCCCACAACAAAATGGAATAGTTGAGAGAAAACACCAACATATCTTAGGTGTGGCTCGGGCTCTCCTATTTCAATCACACCTCCCCAAAATATTTTGGACTCAAGCCATCACTCATTCTATATACCTTATAAACAGACTACCTTCTCTTTACTTATCAAACAAATCTCCATATGAAATCCTATACCAAACACTACCTGACTTTTCTCATCTGAAGGTTTTTGGGTGTTTAAGCTTTGCATCCACTTTGACTGCCAACAGAAAGAAATTTGATCCTAGAGCTAGAAAGTGTATTCACTTGGGTTTCAAGAGTGGGACAAAAGGATATCTTTTGTTCGATCCTAAATCCAAAGAGATCTTCATCTCTAGAAATGTGGACTTCTATGAGAATGTTTTTCCTTATAAGTCAGCAGAACACAATCTCCAACATATGCCTGACCAAACTAACAATAATGTCCAAGATCCTTGGCTTGATATTACACCACAATCCTCAGCAAGTCAGTGTCTCAACCCACCTCAAAATACTGAGAATGTTCCTAGCCAAGTCAATCTAGAACCAAGTCCTCAAAATATTCCTGTTAGACAGTCCACTAGAGAGAGAAGACCTCCATCTTATCTGCAAGAGTACCACTGTTCTTTGGTCTCATCAGCAGCTAATGACTCAGCTCACACATCTCCTAATAGTATCAGGTACCCTATTTGTAACTTCCTTTCATATGATAAATTGTCTGCCAATTACAAACATTTTTCTTTAAACATATCCACTGCTGTTGAACCTGGTACCTATGAAGAAGCTGCTAAGCATTCTTGTTGGCAACAAGCCATAGACAATGAATTGGCTGCACTGGCAAAAACCAAAACTTGGACACTCACCACTTTACCTCCAAATAAAAAGGCAGTAGGATGCAAGTGGGTTTTCAAGGTAAAGCATAAGGCGGATGGGACTGTGGAAAGGCATAAGGCTCGGCTAGTAGCCAAGGGCTTCACTCAAACAGAAGGTCTTGACTACTTGGAAACTTTTAGTCCAGTGGTTAAAATGACTATTGTTAGACTCCTCCTATCCCTTGCTGCTTCACTTGGCTGGCACTTACATCAATTAGATGTAAATACAGCTTTCTTACATGGAGATCTATTGGAGGAAGTGTATATGAAGGTGCCACCTGGTTTGATAGTCCCTAGCACTGATCTGGTCTGTAAGCTGCAGAGGTCTCTGTATGGCTTGAAACAAGCAAGTAGGCAATGGAACTCGAAGTTAACTGAAACACTTTTGGGATTGGGATATGCACAATCCAAAGCTGACTATTCCTTATTCACAAAGTCACGTCATACAGGGTTCACTGCCATCTTGGTGTATGTGGATGACTTAGTTCTTGCTGGAAGTGATCCTGATGAAATCAAGAGCATAAAAACCACTCTTGATCAAAAATTCAGTATTAAAGATCTAGGAGAACTCAAGTACTTCCTAGGTTTTGAAGTTGCCAAGTCTCGATCTGGAATTGCCTTATATCAGAGGAAATACACTCTTGACTTACTTCAAGAAACCGGTCTGTTGGGCTCCAAGCCCTGTTCGACCCCAATGGACCCAAATCAAAAGATCAGTAAGGACTCAGGTACACTCTCATCTAATCCTGCTACTTACAGGAGGTTTATTGGTAGACTTCTATATCTAACTCACACAAGACCAGATATATGCTATGTTGTTAGCAACCTCAGTCAATTCCTCTCTGCCCCAACCAATGTGCACTACACTGCTGCATTGAGGATTGTTCGATTTCTGAAACAATCTCCTGGTCTGGGCCTATTCTTTCCCAAGAACTCAGACCTATCTATAAAGGGTTTTGCTGACTCAGATAGGGGGGCATGTCCGGACACTAGAAGGTCTGTGACTGGTTTTTGCTTCTTCCTTGGCAATTCTCCTATATCTTGGAAGAGCAAGAAGCAGTCCATAGTGTCCAGGTCATCTGCAGAAGCAGAATATCGAGCATTGGCTCATGCCACTTGTGAAGCTCAGTGGTTACTTTATCTATTGCAAGACTTAAGAGTGAGTCATCCCAAACCAATGGTGTTGTACTGTGATAACCTATCTGCACTTCATATAGCAGCCAACCCAATCTTCCACGAGCGTACTAAACATATAGAACTGGACTGTCACACTGTCAGGGACAAAATCCAAGCAGGATTACTTCATTTGCTTCCTATTGGCACTTCTGATCAGGTTGCAGATATCTTGACTAAACCTCTCCAACCAGGTCCATTCACAAAGTTACATGCCAAGCTAGGAATGCTCAACATTCACACTCCAGCTTGTGGGGGGGTGTTGAATAAACACTAAAACTGAGAATGTATCTAGCCAAGTTAATACCCTAGATTCATTCTATTAGTTAACTTTCTGTTTTTCTGTTAAAATTAGTTGGTTTTCTATTAAAGTTAGTTAGCTTTCTGTTTGGTAGTTAGCTTTCTGTTATTGCAGTTGCTCTTTCTCCCTTGTATATATACCTCTGTAAAGTGCTAAGATTATTGATTCTAAGAGAAAGAAATTCTCAGTTGTATTTTGTTGAAAGGTGTGATTCCCTTCTTTTTCTCTCTATTGTCTGCATTTCCTAAAATCAATGGAGTCCATAGTGAATTTTCACAAAGAAAGTGAATCATGAGTATTGTTTGGTACGAGAGAAAGAGAAGAGAAATAAATATTTATTTCTCTCTCCCTTTGTTTGGTTGATAGAAAAATGAGAAGAAAGAAATAATATTTTTTTTGTGAAGACATTAATATCTCTAAAATTGTAAAATATATTTTAACATTACACAGTCCACGAAGCAGTAAAAATGAAAAGAAAACGGATAAAATCGAAAAGAGCAAAAAGTAAGCTTTTTCTTGCCTACTTTCTTCACCCTTGAGGGAAGAAATACAAAAGTCATGGACCCCACTTGTTTTAATTCTCTCTCTTCTATCTCTGTGCAAACCAAACGAGAGAAACAATACATTTCTCTTCTTATTCTCTCTTTTCTAACTCGTTCTTAAACTCTCTCATAACAAACAAAGCCTAAATGACTTTTTTATCCCTTTGAATTTCAAAACTCCTTCCTTCCATCATCTCTCTGGTTGTATGCACCCCCACCCCTTTCTTCCTACTCTCATCTACTGAACCACTCTTCATTTCCTCTCTTCTGTGCTCACCCTCACCCCATCCTCTTATGCAAGGGTGGCCCTGAGCACAGTCGAGGTGGACGGTCGTACAGGGCCCCAATTTTTGGAGACACCAGTTAGTGTAAAATTTTACATAGTATATATAAATATTATATAAAATTTTAAAATTTTATAAAAATTTACATATTATCCTTGTTACTGTTGCATCAATTGAGAGAGGTTTTCTAAATTGAAATTGTTAAAATCTTATTTATGATCTACTACGTCACAATGTAGATTAAATAGTCTTGCTTTGATTTCTATCGAAAATGATTTTTAAAAAACCTTGATTATGATCGGATTATTAAAGATTTTGCAACAAAAAATGTAAGGAGGACAATCTTCAAATGATTATGAGGGCACCGTTTTCCTGAGTTCGCTCAGGGCACCCAAATTCTCAGGACCGACCTTGCTTTTACGTGTCATTTGATCCCTTTCAATTTCCTTTACAGTTATGAGCCTGTATCTCCCACAACGTGCCGGACGAAAGGAAAAGCCAAAATGGCAACATTTGCGTGTGTGTTTGACAAACATGATTTTGGATATAATTGTTTTTGTAGAATTGACTTCAATACAATTGAGTTTAAAGTAAAGTGATTTATGTTTGGATGATTTTATTTTGAAAACAAGTTTGATGTAAAACTTAGTATAAATTTTCAATCCAAAATTAGAAGCTACTTCGAGCTGCTTCTGATAGAATCAATTCTGGATGCAAAATTGATTCCACAAACATACAACCAAACACCTCTTTTTTTATCATAATCACATTTAACAGGAAGCACTTCTGAGGATTCCAGAAGTAGAACCAAACACACACCGCATATGCTATGCTAGTATACTAAAAACTTTACTCTTACCACAAATTACCAAGCAATCAAACTCTTTATCATAAATGTTTAACCAAGTTTAGTTTCTAGAATAAACCCTCCATATTTTAAGCCCCTCACCCCTATTACTCGGCATTTGGTCCCTTTCTGGATGCAAATTGAAAAAGGGAGTAGTGCGCCCAGATGGTTGTAAAATACTAAATTGGATTTTTGGTTTTATTCCGCAAAAAGTGATATTTTTTCGTGGAGATTTTATACTTCGCTTTAGTTTCAGAAGAGGGGATGAGGGGGTAAGGAGATGAGAGAGAAGCGGGTGATGAGGGAGAGGAGAGAGAAGAGAGTAAAAAATTAGAATAAATATATTTTTTTTACTCTTATGATGTGTTTGGGTGGGGTATTTGTAGAGGGTGAAGTATTTTAAGAGGGTAATTAAAATACTTCACTCTAAAATACTTTGTTTGGATATTAAATATGAAGGATTTTAGAAATAAAGGGATTTTATGGGATATTTTATGGGGTATTTCAAATTCCTTGGAATTTTGAAATATCCCATCCAAACACACACTCAAGGGTATTTTGGTGATAATTTTTTTTTTTTTATCAGAAAATGTGTAAGGGTGGATGGAGCATGCGTGAGAGTGTAGGTAGCATCTCCAAAAAGAAAAATAGATGGGCCTCACTTCATGGACCAATTAACATAATTTTGAACCCGTGGGCACAATCGGGATAAAAACAATCCGGGATGTGTATCATTTTCTAATATTAGCTGAACTCACAAGCCAATTGCCTACAAGTTTATCTTAAGTGCTAGTTTTGTGCCAGTGTACATTTTATGATTTGCATAAAGCGTGCTGATAACAATTTATAGGTCAACTCCACGACAAAGTTGTTGCATGTGCAGTACTAGCGAAACCTGAAAGAGTAGAAATAGGTTCCTTCTAGCAAGGTTCAACCGATATATATAGGACAGATAAGTGCATTTCAATTAACAGTTTAATTAAGTTCTTAGTCAGTAAGTAATTTTTTAAATAAGTTTAAAACAACTTATTTATATAAGCTTTTCTAATTTACTTATTGCAACAAGTTAAAATGAGCTTATATGAAAATCATAAATTATTTTTATAAACTATTTGTATATGGTTATTTTTATAGGTTATTCTCGTAAACTCAAATAAAGTTCTTTTCAAACGCGTTCTAAAGGTGTTTGGCAAACGTCTGTGTCACTAGCTTATACTTTTTTTCCAGATGCTACTTGAAGTAGCTTTTGAGCTTATAACTTATTATTTTTTCTCTCATTTTTATCCTTACTATTTTAATTAAATTACTCGTTTATCCTCTCATAAAAATAATACATATTTAAGGACTGATTTCACTTAGTAAATATAAATTTGGGATAAAATATTAAATTTTTTATCGGTCAAAATAAAATTTATATAAAAAATATATCATAATGTCATTTATTAATTATATCATTTTATTCAATAAAAATAATTAAAATAATTTTTAAAAAAACTAATATATTAATTTTATCAAACCCTTCAAATTTTATCAATTATCTTATCCATTATCAACTATTATTTATCTTATCTACTGTCAGTTATAAATTCATCCTCTATCAATTAATTTTTACTTTTTATCAAACAAAATCATAGTGTCCTTTAGGTCGATTCATGCCATAATATAATATTGCAACTATCATGCTTGTATAACAGTTTCAACATTTAACAAGGGGAATTGGAAGGGCTTAGAAACAAAAGAAAGTTATCATCAAGTGATTTTTTGTTGTGCTTCATAAATAATTAAAAGGGTATATATGTCAGTGGAGACATGGGAGGAACTTTTGTTGAAAATAGGATATTGAGTTTGGGGTGTTGTCTAAGGTGCATCACCTATCAAAGTGGTGCAGTAGTGTACCACCCAGGTGGTATAATCTGGATCGTCCAGATTGCCACTTGGATTTATTGGATTTTATTATTATTCCTAGTCAAAGTATGAGTGTGGGCTAAGGTATACCATGCCAAAAAGTGGTGCATGAGTGCACCTTACTACAAAGTGTAACACCCTCGTTAGGCATTACTACGTAACACATGCGGAATTTAAATTAAAAATATAATTTGTTGGTTGCTTTCGGAAAATAATTTATATAAGTGCACGAGCGTCTGAAATTGGGTATAAAAATTTGTCACGGCTCCAAACCTAAGCCTTGATCGGCACACGGCTTACAATCCTAGCCTGGCAAGCCTATTTAATTTAAAGATATACTTGAATAAAAGTTAGTATTTTTACAAAAATTTCGACAATCTCCTCTGTAATTCGAACATCCCAGAAAAAAGAACACCTGCTAAAATAATTACATTTTCATTCCAGAATTCCAGTTACACCAAATACAACTAGGCAGTAATATGCTAAAAATAGTTATATCAATAAGTTATACATGACCAAAAGGAAAAGCATAGGTTTTCATTCAAAAGAGATGCTCTCCGAGCCATAGACATTCCGTTTTAAAATAAAGACTCTCTGAGTCATACTCATACATACTATTAAAAATCTAAGTCTCAAACCCTAAGTTGGCCATTCTAAAAGTTATTCCTGGGAAAACTCACGTGATCATTCCACAATCAAGTACTTCATCAAACAACTAGATCTAGGTCTCTGAGTGACTTAGGAAGAATCCTCTGCATCATCTGTACTAAAGTACCCAGCGTACCATAGCGAACCAGAAGAAACCTGATATATCTGTAAGGATGAGATACCGACAAATGGATATATCACACAACAATCATATACATGATACATACATCACATAATCATATAAGCAGTTAAAGCATGCATATACATAACATAACAGTGTTATATCAAAGGGTCTCAAACCCGCACAGTCAACCTTTGAAAATATGCATGGCACTTCAACATCAGGCTCTAACTTAATCTCATGAGATATCAACACCGTTTTCCACTGGAGAAGAATTAGAGTTGGTCAATCTCTAGCCCACCAGGCAGTTGCCTCCATACCCTCATGCATTTAAGGTCTCAGGACGAGCAACGTCACATGTGCCTCTGAACCGGTCACATGGACTGACTCCCAGATACCACATTGTATCTGATATGTAAGAAAGCACGTCTGCCTGGGGAAATGCACATGAGAAAATATTTTATTCAAAAGGTTTTCTTTGTGTTCATTCTTTTTCGCCGTCGCAGCTCGAAACTAACGACTTAATCATCATTTCCCCGTCACTTGAAAACTTAGAAACATATGACACACAGTCCGAATGCTCAATCACAAAGCCTGAGACCGATGCACCAGTTCTAGGCTTGTGGTCGTACAAAACAACATTCACCTTTAACAACGTTCATCACAATGTGATTAGGACACACAGTTCACAATAACGTGATTAGGAGACACAGCCCACAACAACGTGATTAGGACACACAGACACAGTCCACAACAATGAAATCAGAACGTACTGTCCTCGATTTCGAGAATTGGATTCTCAGTCCAGAACATCATGAATAGGACTCATGGCCCCGAATTAACACTGATCCAAGATCACGTGCATATAACTGAATACTAGAGGTGACGTCTCACGTACTAGATTCTCTTTCTTAAGTACTTATTTTTCATTCAGTGAAAATCAAATTCAAAACCGAATCCTCGACAACCTATCTAGGCTATCGGAAAGTTTCTAAAACATTTAGGAGAAAACCTTTTCTTTGAAAATCTTTTATAAAGCATCTTTGAAATACTTTTATCTTTGAAAATCCCCAATAGGATATTGCCAAATAATCTTTAAGTTTTCACTTGAAGACACATAGTTCGAAAAGGATTTTTCTCTTGTACAAAACTTTGATCATAAAAAGGTGGTTTCCTTCAACTTAAAATCACTTCAACATTTTTCTAAAAACAAAGATCTTATTCTTCTGAAGTAAGCACTTTAAACAATGAACTTTTATAAATGAACCCAAAACTTTCAAAGTTCTATTCAAGGCTTATTAAGGCTTTTAATCCTTATAGTCATTGGGCACAGACTCAAGTCCGGCTTCTCAAACTTCAATCAACAGTAATATATTCATAACAATAATAATACCACAATTAATGACAGTTCATCACAAATGTATAATTCATAACACCTTAAAGCAAGAAATGTTCAACTTCAAGTAATAGCCACAATAATTCAAGTAAACAAGCTATTCAAGTATTGGCTCAATATCACAATAATATTCACAACACTCAATTACGCACATACACACATGCTTATAGTTATTGAATATCCCTATGCAAGCTCCCCTTACCTTTGAAGACAAGTAAAGGGTCCTCGTCTTAATGCTCACGTTAGTTCCAAGAGTGCAAACTCTACTCCACCAAGTAAGCATAGTCGTGTTCAACATCAGGGAGACACAAACCAAGCATGATAACAACAAACAAATTCACCAATTCAATTTTTCATCCTCAAAACATATAATTAAAAGAACCATACATTTAATTCAGTAAATAGAATCGATTTCTCAATAACGTCGATTTGGGTAAAAAGGATCCATAATTAAAATTGGGGAACATTTGATTTGGTTTGAGAAACTGAAATTGAACTTAGAAATCTCGAATTAAAGGTCCTAATTTGAATAAAACATAGTTAATTTTATAGAAACACAAGCGATTTCAAATAAAATCAAATTGGTGTTTAGGGTTCCTAAACACAATTTGGGGAAAACTCATTTGATCAAAGGATAACAAAATTAGTTTAATAAAACACTAATTTATAGTCCCAATTGCATAAAAACATAGTTTAATTTCATATTACAACATGAAATCAAGGAGCTAGGGTTAGGGTTTTGCAATCTGATTTGGGATTTTCATAATCACAAGGGATCAGGGGTAAGAAACTCACCCAAGGTGGAAGAAGAAGAAAACAGGGTGGCTACCTTGGAGGTTCGGCGCTACAGCAACGGTGGAGGCGCGACGGAGCAACGACAAATGGAGGTCGGAACGCGTGCAGAGTAGTGGCTGGCTCCTCCCTACGCGGCGACGGACGACGGTCTGGACAACGACGCAGCGGCGAGTTCGGGCGGTGCTCGTGGCGGCTGACGTGACGCACAACAAAACCGACCAGATGTTGGGCTCGCGTGGTCTTCTTCCTCCCTCTAGGTGGTGGTGCTGGCATTGAGATGAAGAGAAGGAGGATGAAGATGAGGTGAAGAGAAGGAAGTGTGTGGGTTTGATGGAGGAAGAAGAAGAAAAAGAAAGAAGAGAAAGAAAAGAGAAAGTGAGGGGGAGGGCGGGTTTACGGGTTTCTAAGAGAGAGAGGAGAGATAAAATTTAGTTTTGTATTAGTGGGTATACTATGAGTGATAAATATTAAGTCTAAAATAAACATGTTTTTACCTTTTTAAATCTAAAACTAAAGATTGATAAATATATGATTTCGAAATTCAAATTAGAGTAAAGATTAATAGTTGAACTGATCAACTAAGAAAATACTCGGTCCAAAATTTAATCTCCGATTAATGTCAAACCAGTTTATTTTCAAATCTAAAACTAAATAGAATGAAAATATGACAATGTTTTTCTCTTAATCATATTATTTAAAATATTTTTTTGTACTGGTAATAATAGTGACAATAACCTAAATTTTTGTCTAATAAACGTACATTCACTGAAATAAGTCAGTGCTAACGCACCCAATAAAATAATTCTAAGAGAGTAATTTAATTACCCAAATTAAACCGCATAACAAAATAAATATAAACATCCAAATAAAATAATTAATCATATGTGTAAAAATTAGGGTGCTACACAAAACAATCTTAACCATTCATTTTATGCCACATGTCATAGGTTGATTTTTCAACATTTGAATTTGATCAAACTGTATAGAATAGGTCAAGGGTATGTATTTTTCTTGTATTTGAAAATAAGGTGGTATTTTTTCTGTATTTTTACATACAATTTATTTCTTTATTAAAAAAATTTATCCCCCTTTCTCTCTCACCGCCGACTCCCCACTTCTCCCTCACCACCACCATCATTCCCCACCCTTCTCTCTCACCATCATCAACACCCCTCTAGTCAAGATAGTACAACAAGTTTGGGAAGAGCGAATGGTTGGGAAAGAGGATTTGAACTGAATGCTCAAGGATAGAGAGCGAAGATCGGGAAACAGAAGGGTGATGTTAGTGACTACATGTGTGGGTCATGAGATTTGTCGATGATTTTTCATTTTAGCGAAGATTTGCTTCAAGTTTTGAAGTGACTGACTTGGTTCTTAAAAGATGAAAGTTATGGTGGTTGTCTGGCTAGGGTTAGGTTTCATATGGCTGGCACGACTTACCCAAAAAAGGTGGTTACAGAGATGAAACTCTGGCAGAGTAGCTTTTGGACATAGAGATCATGGTGGAAATGGCGGTGGAGCATTGATTGCAGAGATTTGGAATGGCAACATCACACAACCCAGACGAATTTGGACTACTTGGTGGGGGATCTGCGGGAACCACGTGTAACACCATGTTTTTACCGTTTTGATGTTTTTAATATTTTTCAATTATTGGTAGAATTTTAATTGTTTATAATTTTTATATTAGATCTACAAAATGATTTTTAATAAAATAAAATCATAAATTTATTCTACTTTATGGTATAAGGTTACGGTAAAAATTTAGGTTTAAAATTCAGACGAAATCCGGTCTACGTTTTAACTGACAGTAAGATTTTACTGATCATAAAACCTAATTTTGACCCGAGATAGAAATAGTTTATATTTTTATTTTATTTCAAACCATAGTGGTTATCTTGAAAGTTTTCAAAATAAATAAGTTATTAAACGTTTCAGGCGAATACTCGACGATCAGGGATCGACGGATTCGAGAATGGAGGTGCAGAGACAAAATCCGACGCCGGACTGATGAGAACAATGAGTCATTTGTGATGACTCAAGGGAGTGAGTCATAGGGGTTAGTCACCATGCATTAAATGCATGTAATTATGACTTAAATGTGAAAAGTCCAAAATACCCTTAAGCTTGCATTGTAATTTAAAGTGTGCCAAGACAACATTTTACCTTATTCTCCCTAGCATACTCACGGCCACCCTCCTTAAGACCACACTTGGTCATTCATTTCCTTCATTTTTTCATCCTGCTCTCAAAAACATAGAAAAAACTCTAAGTTATTTCTCTTGATTTTCAAAGGAAGTCTAAGATCTTGATCATTTCTTGAGATTCCAAAGGTATAGCCTTATAATCCATGATCATACCTTCACTTTTCATCACAAGTTTTCTCCTTAAATCCATGTTTTATTCAAGATCAAATTCCTAGATCTAGTTTTTCAAATAATCCTAGAAAATCATAAAAAAATCATTTTAATGTGAGGTCAATTTCTATGATCTCCATATGCCTTTTATATTCATTATCCAAGAGCTTGAAAAATTTAGAGATCATTTGCCCTTTTATTTTGAGCTGGCCGAACCTATATCAAATGGGTTTAGGATGATTTTCTTCATTCTTTAACTTGATTTCTTGTTGGTTGGTCGTGGCTAGGTTTTGTGGGTTCAAAACCTTGTGATTTAGGTGAACAACATCCTTCTCAACATCCTTCTCCTGCTTGAGATTCAAGTGATCTACAAGAGGTAAGGGGGAAGATTACTACTATCATACCTTAATGTAGATATGTATGTGGTTTTAAATAATTGTATGTTGTTTTTCAAATCCTAAATGTTAGGATTATGTATTATTGTTTATGGTTGTGTGATCCTCTTGGAGGATTTGATTTGATGTTCGGTTGTGGTATGATATGTCATATGGTTGTTTTGGTTCCAATGACCTTAAGTTGGAACCAGGATTGTTGTTTGCTTGATTGTTAAGAAAAATACCTGATATGTTATTATTAAGCCATTCGGCCATGACTGTTTGAGTGGGTTCCATGGTGGTTTAATTTGTTTGGATAATTTTTATAGGGATTGAATGAGTATATAAGAGTATAGAAATTGGTTTGCATTGATTTGGATATGTATGTTAAAAGATGTGAATTTTTGAGTCTTTAGGGACTTTTATGCAATTTCTGAAAAATTGAGGGACTGAAATATAAATATGAAAATATATCATACAGTTGAAGTGAAAGATAAAATAAGACTATATAAATTGGTTTGGTGTTAATTGGATTAATACATAAAAAGATATAAGCTTTTTAGTAAACAATGACCTTTTTGCAATTATTGTAAAATATTTGGGGGCAGAAATGCAATTTCTGAAAATTGAGGTTAACTGAAAAATATTTCTATAGAAGTTGGTTTGGTGTAATTTGAAGTTATAAATAAAAAGTTACAAGGTTTTAAGTGAATAAGGACATTTTTGTAATTAATGAAAGTTTAGGGACTAAAATGAAATTTTAGAAAATAAATGTTATTGGACAGTTAGAGACTGTTTTTCAGACCTATTGAACTGTCTAAAACTCCAAAATGAGTTTTGGACTATTAGAGGGTAAAATCTTTGAAAAAGGATTTACGCGATTTACAAACTTAACGACATTCGATCAAATTTTTAGGAATTTTGTATACATGGAAAGGAAACTGTAAAATTAGTGTTTCAACATCTTAATATAAGTATTATAACTTAGATGAGTAATAGATTTGAGGTGAATAACCATATTTTCAAAAGTATGGCTTTTGGGCCTAAATTCATTAAAAAGCGGCGAAACCGTAGTCAAGTGTTTTTAAAGATTTTTGAGAAAATTATGATGTAGAGTTTGAAATTAGCATTTTAATACTTTAAAATAAGTATGGCAACTTAGGAAAGTAAAGGATTTGAGAAGAATGATTGCAGTTGTGAAAATATGAAATTTAAGTTGAAATACAATAAAAAGCGAGAAAACGGTATTTTAAGAGTTTCAACGTTTTTCAAGAAACGGTTTTGACGAATTTAGTACTTATGTACTTTGATGGAATCTGATTTTAAAATGGTTTGGTTTTAACCAAAGGTTTTAGTTTTAAATACAAAAGAGAATTTTAGTTTTCAAGACTAGTATTTCAAGTAAATGGAAAACCCTAGTCGAGGATGACTTAGTGAAAATATGAACTTACTGATTTATGACTTCTGGTGAAGCAAGACCATTTGTCATAAAGTGTGGATAATTCATTATCCATACCTCCATAAGATTTAATGGACTAAGAGTTATTTGATTTTCTTGAAAGCCAAGAGATAGGCTCAATTAGAAAAGTGTAAAGAAATAAATGATTGGACCGTCGATCCAATTTTATAATGTGTTGGGACTTGTAAGTAAGTGTCTTAAAACATCTTTACACAAACATGAAAATTTTGCTCGATAACTGTAGCTCAGTGAAGAGCCGATGGTTTGTACCCGAGAATATCGTTCGTTAGGGATTGACAGCAAGTGGATTCTGGTGGAATCACGAGGTTATCTGATGGATAGACCAATTGGACGAATTCCGACAATTTTGCCCAACTACATAGTTGATACTATATTCAGAAAGGTCGTTGTGCCAAGGAAGCTAAGCTTCCCAGTAGTAGAGGTTTCATAAAGAGCCCGTTGTTCCACAGAAAGTTTGAGATCACATGTGATTATGATAGTATGTACATTATGATTATAATATGAGCCTTGTGTGCCATGATAGCCACACATGGTGCCTAAAGGTGGGCGTAGATGAAACCTGTACTAACCATTTCTTTCCAAAATATCATCTTAGCTCCGATGTTAGAATCGGATATTCCTTGAGACTGTGTAGGAATGGGGCTATACGGTTTCAATCCGTTTTTCTCTATTCCTGTCCTCCGATGGACAAACCGTGTCCGGTATGCTTGATAAGCTTGCCGTCGAGTTTGGTATATTATATTCTTGGAGTTTTGAGTTGCAGAATTAAAATGGGAGATAAATGGAATATAGTATTGTTGTATTATGTACTCGTGAGTCGTACCACTGCATGTCTGCCTTATGTGTAAGATAAATGGAATCTCACCTCCTTATTTTATTTTGCCTATGTCGGCTGACTATGTGTTCTTTTGAGAAGATTGAGACGTCAAGATGTCCCTTGACTGACGCATCCTAGAGATTGAGGTTCGAGCATGCGGACGATATGTTGGAGTTTATAGTGGACGTCTTCCAGACTTAAGAGGGTTCAAGGCGATGGTATTAGGGTTTCAGTTATGCCTAACCTTTCTTTTCTTGAGATAGGCATGATAGTCATTAGTTCTTAAGTTACGGTTTTCCTTTGGAAGGGAAATGACTTAGTCTGAGAGTTACTCTTGTAGTGGCTCTAGTAGTGTCTGTTGTGACGACACCGGCAGTGGACTCAAATAGAGTTTCCACTAGATCTCGTCAGTTGGGTTTATCCTCCTCACGATGTACGAGAGAGGATTGTCTTTTCCATTTTAGTTTGGCCAGCTGGGTATGTCTGGGAATTAATGTTACTGTTTATGAAGCTGCGACTCCAAGTATTTTATATTTTAGGAGCTGTGTCTCCATATCTTTATGTTGAGTCTGGATATCTTTATGGCTTCTATCTATGAGTCGGGTTGGATTTTTATATAAGTGACTTTTGAACTAATAATCTCATTATGATTATGAAATATGTTAATGAACTTTTACCTTATTCCCAACTAATTATATTTATGACTTATGAAAAAGAAAAATTTCCCCATTCGAATATAGTCAATTTTAATTAAACTACTTTTCGCCTTAAAATGTCACGTATGATGTAGCGCTCGAGAAGGGTGTTATATTTTTGGTATCAGACTGGTCAAGTCTTCTGGGCTTGGGGTTTAAGTCTGTCGTCGTTTGTGTTGTATTTTCTCTGGTTGTGTCTTGTGTTGTTTTGTGTTTTTGGTTCTATGAAGAACCAATGTTTGGAAGGATAATAACTTTAGTCTATCCTTGGCTGAGTTTATGTTTTTCATGACGTTGTTCCGAAAGGATACAACATTGTTTGTTGATCTTTTCATTATTATTCCTAAGGAGGAATAATATTGGACAGATTTTGATGTCTTATTTTCTTCCTAGTTCCGACTACCATGCTTTGATTAGAAAATTATGGTTAGTCCGGGAACAAGTAGACATGATTCAACAATCAAGGATCCTGAAGATATGATTACAACCGTACAAGTCTTGAGGGAGCTAGCAACAACTGTGACCCGACATAATGAAGAGATTGCTGAGAGGCGAGGATTAGATGAATTCTGCCGTAGTAACCTACCTCAATTTGATGGTGAGCTTAATCCAGAGAAAACTGAGCTTTTGATTACGAAAATAGAAAGGAACTTGCAAACTATGGAGTACCCTAATCATTGGAAGGTAGCTTGTGCGACATTTATGTTGATAGGAGATTCTGGATTTTGGTGGAGAGAAACTTGTCAGATCTTAGTAGCAAGACAAGAAGCGATCACTTGGAGTGTGTTTCGGAGCATATTTCTGGAGAAGTATGCTTCCACCGAAGTGAGTCA
Source organism: Sophora flavescens (assembly GCA_030762895.1). Classification (NCBI taxonomy): domain Eukaryota; kingdom Viridiplantae; phylum Streptophyta; class Magnoliopsida; order Fabales; family Fabaceae; genus Sophora; species Sophora flavescens. The sequence continues at coordinate 231,565,189 of CM061064.1, read as the reverse complement.
TGCAGAAGAGGTTGAATTCCTGCAGCACAGACAAGAGGACATGGCAATCACTGCATATGCCGCTGAGTTGGAAGAGTTGATTAAGTTTAAAGAGTTGTATTTGAAGGATGCCGAGGAAGGGTGGACCTGTAGGAAGACAATCTTGTCATTGAAACTACTGCAGTTTCCGATTCTGATGGATAAGTGTCGAGTTCCTCGAGACCTGGAGAAGGGTAAAAATAGAAATGGGAGTTGTGGACCTTTGAGATTCAGAGATAACAAGAAATTACAGGAGAAACCATACACAAGAAAAATGCGGACTTCGCCACAAAGGAAATTTGTTGGTGACAGTAGCGGGGGTGCTGGATCATCTAGGAATCTTCCCCAGAGGTGTAAGAGGTGTGTCATGGGTCACGCTAAGAAAGACTGTCGGAGTAAAGACATTATTTGTTTCAAGTGTGGGAAGCCAGGGCATATCTCTAGGGATTGTGGGAAGCTTAAGGCAAGAACTTGATTTTGGAATAGTATGTTAAATGGAAGGATCCGCAAAGGTGTAAAGTGTAAACCAATGGTTAGTCGTAATGGGTGACACTTTCGTAATAAGTTAGGACTGAAACATCACAATCGAACGAATGACGTTAAGTGAAGTGTGTCATAGAAAGTAGACTTTTGACTGTCTGTTAATTCAGTGGAAAATCATTTTGATTTTCTATGAATGTGTAAAATACTCTGGGTATTTATCTATGTATTGACTATGTTTGTCACCAACATGTTTCTGAACTGGTTTATTTTCATAGTCGTATCTTCTATTGTCTAAGTTTTATGCGTACAATCAAAATTGCATTCCTTTGTTATTTTGTAATGCGGTTATCTTTACCGTTCCTTAATAATTTATTCTTGTTGGAGACAATTGCTTGAATGCTCCTTCATTGTTGAGGATTGAGTCTTAGATTCTTTGAAAGAAAGAGAATCACTGCCTTCAAAGATTTTTCCTTCGAAGGGAGTTCTTGTGAGAAGCATAGCTTTATTAGAGTCATGTTTGTAAATCTGTACCGGCCGGGCACTTTACATTCAGGAATCTATTAAAGAACTTTTTCACATATGAGAATATTCTTTGTTTTTCTATTCATTCTACTTTATTTTTTCTTGTGACAGTAAAGTTTGGAGAATTATTTTATCTCTCCGAAAAATTCTTGTTCGAATTATAAGTTCTTGTTTACCGTTGGTGTGTTAGAATCGTCACCGGAAATAGAAGTCAAAGTTTGGCATCAATTAAATTTCCAAATCTATCGGAAGTTCGTATATTTTATTTTATTGACATTCGAATCATTCGAGTGTGCTTCGAGTCTTCAGAGTTTAAATAGGGGTTTGCCTGAATTGTTGTATTTGGAGTTTTAGCGAATATAGTGTAAGTCGGAGCAACGGTCTAATCTCGGTAATTATTCACGTAACGTTTCAAGAAACGATGTCAATGTTTGTTTTCCTTAGACGAGTTAATTTCGCAGACGAAATTCTTTTTAGAGGGGTAGTATTGTAACACCCTGTTTTTACTGATTTTACCGTTTTGTTGTTTTTACTATTTTTTCAATTATCGGTAGAATTTTAATTGTTTGAAATTTTTTATATTATATCTAGAAAATTATTTTTAATAAAATAAAATCACAAATTTACTCTACCTTGTGTTATAAGGTTGCGGTAAAAATTTAGGTTTAAAATTCAGACGAAACCCGGACTGCGTTTTAACTGACAGCAAGATTTTACTGATCAGAAAACCAAATTTTGACCCGAGAAATAAAAAATTTAGATTTTTATTTTATTTCCAACCATAGTGGTTATTTTGAAAATTTTCAAAATAAATAAGTTATTATACGTTAGTCAGGCGAATACTCGATGATCGGGGATCGACGAAATCGAGAACGGAGGTATATAGACAAAACCCGACGTCGGACGGATGAGAACAATAAGTCATTTGTGATGACTCAAGGGGGTGAGTCACAGGGGTTAGTCACCATGCATTAAATGCATGTAATGATGACTTAAATGTGAAAAGTCCAAAATACCCTTAAGCTTGCATTGTAATTTCAAGTGTGCCATGACAACATTTTACCTTATTCTCCCTAGCATACTCACAGACACCCTCCTTAAGACCACACTTGGTCATTCATTTCCTTCATTTTTTCATGTTGCTCTCAAAAACAGAAAAAACTCAGTTCTTTCTCTTGATTTTCAAAGGAAGTCTAAGATCTTGATCATTTCTTGAGATTCCAAAGGTATAGGCTTATAATCCATGATCATACCTTCACTTTTCATCACAAGTTTTCTTCTTAAATCCATGTTTTATTCAATATCAAATTCCTAGATCTAGTTTTTCAAATAATTCTAGAATATCATAGAAAAATCATTTTAATGTGAGATCAATTTCTATGATCTTCATATGACTTCTATATTCATCATCCAAGAGCTTGAAAAATTTAGAGATCCCTAGCCCTTTTATTTTGAGTTGGCCGAACCTATATCAAATGGGTTTAGGATGATTTTCTTCATTCTTTAACTTGATTTCTTGGTTATTGTTCATGGCTAGGTTTTGTGGGTTCAAAACCTTGTGATTTAGGTGAACAACATCCTTCTCCTACTTGTGTTTCAAGTGATCTGCAAGAGGTAAGGGGGGAGATTCCTAATATCCTACCTTAATGTAGATATGTATGTGGTTTAAAATAATTGTGTGTTGTTTTTCAAATCCTAAGTGTTAGGATTATGTATTATTGGTTGTGTGATACTCTTGGAGGATTTGATTTTATTTTTGGTTGTGGTATGATATGTCATATGGTTGTTTTGGTTCCAATGACCTTAAGTTGGAACCAAGATTGTTGTTTGCTTGATTGTTAAGAAAAATACCTAATATGTTATTATTAAGCCATTCGACCATGACTGTTTGAGTGGGTTCTGATGAGTGTGATTTCACATCATCTTTGCCTATCATTTTGCATGCATTTTCATGTAGTTTAGGCATATTTAATTTGATTTTTGGTTAATTTTCCTTTGGAATGGGTAAGGCGGTTTGTGTGGTGTTGTTTTCCAGAAATCAAGGGTAAAATGCTCAAGATCAACCATGATGGAGTTTGGATGAAAATAGAGCTTTAAAAGTGAAGAAAATGAGCCAAACAGAGCCCATCACGGCCTAGCCGTGATGCCCATCACGGCCATGATCGAGCAAAACTGAAAAAGAAGAAAGGCTGAAGTCAGAGTCTGTCACGGCCTGACCGTGATATCCATCACGGCCGTGACCTAAAACCCCCACAAGTTAGAGCCCATCACGGCCCGACCGTTATTCTTGTCATGGCCATGAAAGGGAGGCTCGCGACGCGAGCATGGGCTCGCCACGCGAGAGACTGAAAATCCACAGAATTGCCAGAAACAGAATCCATCACGACCTGGTCGTGATGGCCATCACGGCCGTGACACACATTACTTGGACCTGAAGAAACCGAATTGGATCAGAATTTGAGTTGGATTGGGATTCTAACTTCCCAAATCTATAAATATGGACCAGGCAGATGCAGAAGGGATGATCTGGGAGGAGAACAACAGATTTACACTTGGGCTACTACTCTAGGCATAGATTTAGGATCTCTCTCTTATCCTTCTTCTCTTAGTTTATTTTTCATGTTATTTGTAATCATGCCTGTCATCTCCATGGCAAGGCGTGAGTAGTAGCGTAGTTTCTAGGGATTGGGGCTATGCCCGAGATTTGTTTATGATGTTGAATTTGATGTAATATCTTTGTTATTTCGATTTTGCTTTAGATCTGATTTCTAGTGTGTTAATCACTTGTAAATTCGGTGACCACTCATTCGCGAGACGTAGATATTCTAAGGAGGAACCTAGCGGTGAACTTAGGATTTCTAGTGTTTTTCACTCGTAAAATTCGGCGGCCGCTTGTTTGCGAGAAGTGGATGATCTAAGGAGGAACCTAGCGGTGAACTTAGGTTTATTTGCATGACTTCGACATTCTAAGGAGGAACCTAGCGGTGAAGTTAGGTGTCGGATCTATAGAAGTCAGACTTGGGACTGAAATCACGAGAGTTAGAAGCCGTCCCTCGAGGATCAACGAGTTGTCACGAAACGCAAAGGGTCCAATCTGAGTTCGACTACCACGAGAGTAGGGGTTGGGTCAATTGGGCACGGCTTTTGTAACCCGAGAGGGAGCTTAAGCTATTAGAGGATAAACTCGCCTTCAAGGCAATTTCGCTAATTAACAAGGGTAATCGACTTAGCAACGTAAACGATCTTGTTGGTAACCTAAAATCCCTAGGAACCCATTTAGATCTGAAAAACCAAAAAAAGATTTGTTTTATGTTTTATTTGATTCTGTTTGTTTATCTCTTAATTAAAACCTTTTTCAAATCCTTTTTATACAGTCCAGATCTACTCGATTTGATAATTGGTTGCGATTCGAGATCACAGTCTCTGTGGGATCGATATCTTTTATTACTTGACGACAGTCCAGTACACTTGCCGGAAACGCACGCGCAAGCATCGCGTCTCTCTCGAGCGGCGCGCTGTCAGGTTCCATGGTGGTTTAATTTGTTTGGATAATTTTTATAGGGATTGAATGAGTATATAAGAGTATAGAAAATGGTTTGGATTGATTTGGGTATGTATGTTAAAAGATATGAATTTTTGAGTCTTTAGGGACTTTTATGAAATTTTTGGCAATATGAAAATATGTCATACATTTGAAGTGAATGATAAAATAAGACCATAGAAATTGGTTTGGTGTTAATTTGATTAATACATAAAAAGATATAAGCTTTTTAGTAAACAATGACCTTTTTGCAATTATTGTAAAATATTTGGGGGCAGAAATGAAATTTCTTAAAAATTGAGGTTAACTGAAAATATTTCTATAGAAGTTGGTTTGGTGTAATTTGAAGTTATAAATAAAAAGTTATAAGGTTTTAAGTGAATAAGGACCTTTTTGTAATTAATGAAAGTTTAGGGACTAAAATGCAATTTTCGAAAATAAATGTTATTGGACAGTTAGAGAATTTTTTCATACCTGTTGAACTGTTTTAAAACTCCAAAATGAGTTTTGGACTATTAGAGTGTAAAATCATTGAAAAAGGATTTACGCGATTTACAAACTTAACGACGTTCGGTCAAATTTTTAGGAATTTTGTTTACATGGAAAGGAAACTGTAAAATTAGTGTTTCAACATCTTAATATAAATATTATAACTTAGATGAGTATTAAATTTAAGGTGAAGAACCATATTTTCAAAAGTATGGGTTTTGGGCCTAAATTCATTAAAAAGCAGCGAAACCGTAGTCAAGCGTTTTTAATGATTTTTTAGAAAACTATGATGTAGAGTTTGAAATTAGCATTTTAATACTTTAACATAAGTATGGTAACTTAGGAAAGTAAAGGATTTGAGAAGAATGATTACTGTTGTGAAAATATGGAATTTAAGTTGAAATACAATAAAAAACGATAAAATGGTATTTTAAGAGTTTCAACGTTTTTCAAGAAACGGTTTTGATGAATTTAGTACTTGTGTACTTTGATGGAATCTGATTTTAAAATGGTTTGGTTTTAACCAAAGGTTTTAGTTTTAAAAACAAAAGAGAATTTTAGTTTTCAAGACTAGTATTTCAAGTAAATGGAAAACCTGAGTCGAGGATGACTTAGTGAAAATATGAACTTACTGATTTATGACTTCTGGTGAAGCAAGACCATTTGTCATAAAATATGGATAATTCATTATCCATACCTCCACAAGATTTAATGGACTAAGAGTTATTTGATTTTCTTGAAAGCCAAGAGAAAGGCTCAGTTAGAAAAGTGTAAAGAAATAAATGATTGGACTGTCGATCCAATTTCATAATGTGTTAGGACTTGTAAGTAAGTGCCTTAAAACATCTTTACACAAACATGGAAAGTTTACTTGAGAACTGTATCTCAGTGAAGAGCCGATGGTTTGTACCCGAGGATATTGTTCGTCAGGGATTGACAGCAAGTGAATAAAGTAGACGAGTCATAAAGTAGACGAGTGATCTTATAAACTGAGCTCTACTAAAAAAACCGACGAGTCATAAAGTAGACGAGTGACCTTAAATCTGATTTTCTGCACACTTATCAGATTTTTTTTAGTAATTTCATAAGGTTCATTAATGTCATACTTAATCTTTTTGGAACCATTAAAACTTAGACAATTTACATATTGAATGTGTTTCAGACTTACGAGGTCTTAACATTCTCCCCCTTTTTGATTATGACAAATAATTTTTCTGATTTTATTGAACATCAAAAAGCAATAAGAGAAATTTCAGAAGATATAATTTTTAATGCTCCCCCTTAGTTTATGCATCAGATAAACGAATATTTAGAGGGGAAAAAAAAACAGGGTATCATAACAGATAAATATTTGTAAACCAATTGTATCAGAGCAATCATAACTTTTGGAACAGAAAAACACAAAGTCAGAACTTTTCTATTATATTTCCTAATGTATTTCCTCCCCCTTTTGGCATCAATCAAAAAGTAAGTAAAACAGATATATTAAGACACATAGCCAAAAGCAATACAAAAAAAAAACACAAGTCATTTCACATAACCAGAGTCGGAAGTGTTACAAGTGATAGACATCATTGACTAGTACATTGCATGACTCAGGAGGAAATGAAAAAGTCTAAGTCCTAAGATCTAAGAACTAGGGCCTCCTTGGCTTTTGAAGAAAGCTTCCATCATCTTCTGCATTGCTTGCTGCTGAGCTAACATCTAAGCTTGAAATGCAGCTTGCTGAGTAATTGCTTCATCCCGTCTTTGGATGACAGTCTGCAAACTTGAAGACATTTCATCTAGACTCGGATGGGTAACGGGATCATAAGCAACTACAACAGTAGAATCTGTTGTATCCATTGCAGTTGCAGATGCGGATGGAGGAGGTGGACTAGGAGGAGGAGGAGGAGGTAACTCTTCAACAATAATGTGGTCCTCGGGCTGAGGGTCTAGAGAAACATTGGTTGAAAGAGTTGTGACACAATCATTATTTGGATAGAATTCCTCTAGAAAAGTATGAATTTGTTCATGATGAAGGGGAGGATCTTCTACAGAAACAAGAAACTAATAAGATCTCCTAATGAGATTTATGGGAGTAAGATGAGTAGATTCAGGGAAGTGTAACCAAAAGAAGGGGAAAACCATGAAGAAGGGAGGGATTGTGTAAATGGAAGGTGAAAAAGGATAGAGAGCATAGGCTTGGCTACCTCTGGTTGGAATGGTTTTATTCTCTTCTTCAGACACTCTAGAGCTAGAGCCACATCTCCGGTAGATGTCTCTGACTTTCAGAAACTTGTGATGGGTCTCTGTAGTGAACAACCTCAGTCTGGATTTGAATTTGTTGTCATTGAGCTTGATCAGACAGAATTGTTGATCTCCAAGCAAGTCAATGACGTTTTGCTTTCCTTTCAAGGTCATGGAGTCAGGCATTACTTTGAGCTCGGTAGAGGGTCTCATGAAGATGTGAGGATTGAAGAGCCATTTGTTTACTGATTTTTGTTTTCTAGCGAGCTTAACAAGTCGTCTTTCAGCTTCAAGTGAAGCAATGACATCCAAGTCTTTGTTGTTGACAAAATTTGAGCAAGACTCATCTATGATAGAGAAGGGAGTGGTTCTGGAAGATAGGTGATATGGAGGTAAGGTGGCTAAAAGGAGTGGGTTGTGTCTTGTTTCCGAGAATAATTCTGAAAAGATTATTCTCCGAGGGACTTGGTTCTGGTTTCTGATGTAATCAGGGGTTTGTATTTTGGGTGGAGGTGGAGGAGTGAGATTGTCAAAATAATCAAAGTCATTGACATCCATAGTGAGAAGAATGTCAGAATGATGAGATGTTTGTGGTGTGGAAGTATCAGACATGTGAGTTTCTGATATGGTAGGATTGGGTTCAGAAGAGTGATGGATGGGTGATGTGTGTAAAGGAGTTGGAATTTTTGGTGAAGAAGGTGGAGTAGAAGGTAATACCAATTTCCTTCTTGCCACAGTGGTCCTATTTTTCTTAGGGATCACCGTCTCTTCTGGTTGAGACTCCCCCTCAGCTGACACTGCTCTCTCTCTTCCTCTTGAAGACTTTTGTTATACTAGGTGCAGTAGGAGCAGAAACAACAACTTGCTCAGAAGATTCAGCAACAGGCTCAACAACCTGAGAGACATCAGCAGCATCTTGAAACACATAAGCTTCATCAGTTGAGAGAGTAACTTTCCTCTTCTTCCTTTGAAGTTGAGACCTTCTTCAACAGGTTCCTCAAAAATTTCAGCCTTAACTACTGGAATGCTCAGTCTTTCACTAGTAGGTGCAGCAGAGGAAGATGCTTCAGCAGTTGAAGGTTACCCTGCTCCTTCTCTAGGGCACTTCGTCACTTCAGTGAGTGACTCATGGGTGATGAAGACATGGTATTCATCAACATCACCAGAGATGATGAAGGTTGTGATGTCCTTGGTGACTTTAGAGTTTTTCCAGAAGTCTCTAACCAAGGGAGGATAGATATCTTCCATAATCTGGAAGAATGGTAGCCACCCAGCATGCGCGATTTCTGGCTTGACATCTAATCCTTTGTTCTTCAATTCAGAGAAGTTAGGGATCCTTCCAGGATGCACTTTCTTTAGTTCTGTTAAAGAAAGTCCGAATCTTTCAGCAACATCTTCAAGAAAACTTTTGGGTTCCATTGTTTCAGAGGAGAAGATTTTTAGGGTTTGGAAAGGAAGGGTTTTGAAGAGCTGAAGACGAAGAGAGTTCAGAGAGAGATTGTGAGCAAGAGACTTTGAGTGGGTAGTTTTGAAACGACACGAATTCCTTTTGTTAAAACACTTGAGTGTTTTTTGCGTTGGGAACGAGGAGAGAGATTATTGCTATAAACAGTAATAAATTTTGAAAAGACAGTTGTAAATCAAATGAAACGTTTTTCAGAAAATGAGGGAAAAAAATGCAATCTACACATGTCTCAGTTAGGGTTTAGCACTGAGTGCTTTTAGCCACGTCATCAAACGCTTAGCTTAAAATAGATGATTCAAACAGATATAAAACTTAGACAAGTAAAATTTTCAGACATATCGGCAAGCACTCATTCAGACACATTATGTATATTAAGATTCCTTCTGATAAAAACAAATCTATCTTTAGTTAAGGGTTTTGTAAAGATATCTGCCCACTGATATTCAGTGGTTACAAACTTAATTTCAAAAACACCCTTTTGAACATAATCTCTAATAAAATGATGCTTAATTTCTATATGTTTTGCTCTAGAATGCTGTATGGGATTCTTAGACAGATTAATAGCACTAGTATTATCACACCAAACAGGTATATTATGCTCAAACATTGAATAATGTTCAAGTTGATATTTTATCCAAAGCAGTTGTGAACAACAACTAGCTGCAGATATATACTCAGCTTCAGCAGTTGATAGAGCAATGGTACTTTGCCTTTTGCTTGACCAGGAGATCATATTTGCTCCAATGAAGTGACATCCTCCACTGGTGCTTTTTCTATCGATTCTATCTCCAGCAAAATCAGCATCACAAAATCCAGCTAACCTGAAATCTTTAGCTTTCTTATATAATAGACCAAGGTTAGCGGTTCCAATCAAATATCTGAAAATTCTTTTAACAGCCTTATGGTGAGATTCTTTAGGGTCTGATTGAAATCTAGCACAACACTGAATTGAATATCAGGTCTGCTAGCAGTTAAGTATAGAAGAGATCCAATCATACCTCGGAACACAGTTTGGTCTACCTTTTTACCTTCCTCATCCTTGTTTAGAACAATTGATGGATGCATAGGAGTACTCATAGGCTTTGAATTTTCCATTTTGTACTTTTTCAGAATTTCCTTGGTGTACTTTTGTTGATGAATATATATTCCATCACTTGTCTATTTTATTTGACGACGCAGTGGCTGTTAGCTACAAACTCAGCAGGCAGTGGAAGCCATTGTTGAAGCAGGCAAGCAGCAGAAGCATTTTCTATTTGTGATTAAAAAAATGAAGATGCAAATACAAACATACCAACACCCATTGTGCAAATACAATTAATAATAATGAACATTTGGACCAATTAACAAAATTCAATTAATGATATGTGGCAATTTAAATGGTGTAAATTGCTTCACTTTAAGGTGCATCTATACACCACTTTTGGGAGACTGCTCCATAAAATTTAGGTTGAAAAGTCCAATTTACCCAAGTGGCAATCTGAACCAATCAGATTATGCCACTTAGGTTGTGCATGTAACACCCTGTTTTTCGTATGCTTCTTTATCAGTAAATACATGATTTAATGTGTTTATTTTTGATAAAATCCGGAGGATGATTTTATTTAAAATAAAATCATTTTCTTGTGTTGTTTTACTGTATGAAGTCACAGTAAAATTTTCGGTCGAAAATTCAGACGAAAACCGGTCTGCGTTTTCTCTGCCAGTACAAGTTTACTGAGCTAGAAACAAAATTTTAATTCGTGAACGAGACAGTTAGTGTTTTTATAATGTTTTGTGTGGGTTTGGTAAATTTTCGAATTTTGTTGTCCGGGAATAAAATATAATATTTTATCCGGACGAAACCTTTAGAAAATACGATCGGATGTGCAACCGGTTACGTATTTAAGCAGTTAAAGGAACCCTAAAGGATGAGAGAAGGCTTGATGGGAAGCCTCATTAAATGCTTATGACACACCTAAGGAAAAAGTAAATCCTTACTTCCCTCCAAAATCTTACTTTTCATTTTTCTCTCTCCAATCACATCACATCACATTAACTCTTCAACCTCTCTTCAAGAAACTCATCTTCTTTCTTCTTCTCCCTCTCAAGGCTGTGCACCCTCCCCTTTCCTCTATAAATATCACTCATCAACTTCACTTCATCACTTTCCTTTCTCCTACTCCATTAAAACCCTTAAGTTTTCCTCTTTTTCTTAAAGCTTCCAAAGCTCTAGTTTTTCTTCTTCTTTTCACTAAGTGTTCTTCATCAAAGTTGTTCCTCTTGCTTAGGTTAATACTCTCATGTATTCTTTTCTTTAAAAACTTCATCTTTTTCTAAAGTTTCTTCTTTATGTCATTTATGAGCTTTTATCTTCAAAAATCACTCAAAAATGGTAGAAAACTCCTTTTGAGTTGAAACCAATTTCTATGGCCTTGTATTTACTTGTAGTTTAACATACTAAAAGGTTGTATAAAACAAAGTTTCCTAACCTCTACTTTCTAATGAGGCCGAACCATGCCTATGGTTTTGATGGATCTTGTTTCAACTTTTACAAGTTTGAGTTTGTATTTAAAGATTTGTTTTCCAAAATGATCATGGACCAAGGCTCCTTTATGTTAAAGGATGCTATGTCTAAAGTGATTGGAAAGTTTAAAGATTTGTTTTCCAAAATGATCATGGACCAAGGCTCCTTTATGTTAAAGGATGCTATGTCTAAAGTGATTGGAAAGTTTAAAGATTTGTTTTCCCAAAATGATCATGGACCAAGGCTCCTTTATGTTAAAGGATGCTATGTCTAAAGTGATTGGAAAGTTTAAAGATTTTTACTCTACTTTTATGTCATTTACTTTCATGCCATTTATATTTATGTCATTTACATTATGTCATTTACTTTTATGTCATTTATATTTATGTCATTTACTTTATGTCATTTACTTTATGTCATTTACATTATGTCATTTACTTTTATGTCATTTATATTTATGCCATTTACTTTATGTCATTTACATTATGTCATTTACTTTATGTCATTTATGTTTATGTCATTTATGATTCATTTACTTATGTCATTATACTTTAATTATTTATAAGCCTATGTTGTTCTTACTTTATGTGCTTATGAGCTTTGTTATTTAAAATACTATGTTGCTTTCAAGATGATCATGGACTTGAGCTCCATAAGTTATTGGATGCTAAAAGGTCTAAGAGATTGGAAGAATTTAAAGATTTTTATCATAAAAACCCAAGGATGGCCGAATCTTAAAGGTTATGGACCTAGGGTGTTTCGTTTTTCATTTTCCAAAGTGATCATGGTTTTGAGCTCCTTACTATTAATGGATGCTAAACCAAAGAGATTGGAAATTTTAAATGTTCCTAGCCTATCTTATTGGTCAAGGCCGAATCTCCATCAAGTGTAACTTGGTGGGATTTTTGTTCAAACTTTGTTTAAAGTAATCATGTTTTAAACTCTTAGCACTTGAGGATCATAAATCCCTAAGTTGCATGTGTTTTGGAAACTTCTAGCCCTAAGTTCTCGATTGAGTTCTAATCCTTTGAACCTTGTGTCTTGAAACCTAGACTTTCATCCTAACCAACCTTGAAGAACGTTCGTGAAACTGTTTATTTTCTTGCATTCTCTTACCTTCTTAAGGTAAGAGGGGATTTCCTAAAGATATTCAATAACTGTATGCATGTGTGTATGTGTTTAATTGGATATTTACATGTTGACTGAGCTTACTTGATAATCTAATGTACTTGAACTGTTATGCTATTATCTGATGTTGAACTGTACTTGTTCTAAATGATATAATGCATATATGTGGTGAACTGCTTTCAACTGTGATATTAGCATTGAACTGATGATATATACTGTTGTTGATTGAAAGTTTGCTAAGCCAGACGTGCGTCTGTGCTCAACCGTTATAAGGATTAAAAACCTTAATAAGCTTTGAAGATGAAGGGATTGGTGTTCTTTTCCAAAAAGCTCTTTAAACTTAAAGTACTTGTTTTAAATGTTGAAATGGTTTTGGTGAACTATTGTTATACAAGAGAAAAATCCTTTTCGAACTATGTGTCTTCAAGTGAAAACTTTCAAGATTATTTGGCAATATCCTATTGGGGGAAATATTTCAAAGATAAAAGAATTTCAAAGATGCTTTATAAAAGATTTTCAAAGAAAAGGTTTTCCTAAATATTTTAGAAACTTTCCGATAACCTGGATAGGTTATCGAGGATTCAGTTTTGAATTTGTTTTTCACTGAACGAAAAATAAGTATTTAAGAAAGAGAATCTAGTACGCGAGACGCCGCCTCTAGTATTCAGTGATGCTCACGTGATCTTGGATCGGTGTTAATTCGGGACTACGAGTCCTGGTTATGATGTTATGGACTGAGAGTCCAATTCTCGAAATTGAGGACAGTTCGTTCTGATTTCGTTGTGATGGACTTAGGTCCTAATCACGTTGTGTTGGACTTTGTATTCTAACCGCGTGTGATGAACATTGTTAAAGGTGAAGGTTGTTTTCTACGACCACAACCCTTGGCTCGCGCCAGTGATGCAGGGCATTGTGATTGAGCATTCGGACTATGAGTCCTATGCTTCTGAGTTTTCAAGTGATGGGGAAATGATGATTAAGTCGTTAGCTTTGAGCAGCGACAGTGAAAAGAATGAATACAAAGAAATCCTTTTAAATAAAATATTTTCTCATGTGCATTTCCCCAAGCAGACGTGCTATTGATATAAATCAGATACAAAGATGGTATCTGGGAGTCTGTCCATGTAAACCGAGTGAAGAGGCACATGTGACGTTGCTCGTCCTGAGACCTTAATGCATGAGGGTAAGGAGGCAACTGCCCGGTGGGCTAGAGATTGACCAACTCTAATTCTTCTCCAGTGAAAAACGGTGTTGATATCTCATGAGATTAAGTTAGAGCCTGATATTGAAGTGTCATGCATATTTTCAAAGATTGACTGTGCGGGCTTGAGACCCTATGATATAACACTGTTATATTGTGTATATGCATGATTTAACTGCTTATATGATTCTGTGATGTATGTATCATGTATATGGTTGTTGTGGGATATATCTTATGATGGTATCTCACTCTTACAATTATATCAGGTATCTTCGGGTTTTGCTGTAGTACCTTGGTACTCTGGTACCGATGTTGCAGGGGAGTCTTTCTAAGTCATTTGAAGACCTAGTGTTAGTGGTTGGGAAAGTATTCCGATTGGGGGTCTCTCCAATTAATATTTGATAGAATGACCAGCTTAGGAGTTTTGAGTTGGGTTGTATATCTAAAGAGGTCGGTAAATGTAGAGTTATATACATCCATCTATAGTTTGAACTTTTCTTCCGAAAGTGGAATGCAACCCCATACCTAATTAACCCTAGAATTCTGTTAACTAATTGTGATAGTCAATCATTCAATTTGGTAAAGGGTGGTCAAGCATTTTTAGAATTCAACTAGGACAAATTCAACTAGGACAAATCCATTCGATTAAGAAAACACAATACTACATCAACATTAGGCAAAAAAAATAAGGTACTCAAGTATAAGATCCATCATAACCCCAGTTATGGATTTAGCTATACATGGTCATGGAAACAAAACATAAATCAAATCAATACAAGAATCCATAAAAAAAAATATATGAAGAGGTGACTTCTCTCATACCTTCTATAATTTTATTGTAACTTTTACACTACCACTTACTTTCTGACAACTCATTTAAAATGAACACATCAATGACACCTCATTATCTTTTTCTTTTTCTTTTAAATATTTTAATTTTTTTTTAATTTTAGATTCAAAAGACCTATTTGCCCCTTTTCATCGATCACTTCCATCCCCTGCACCACTTTTATCCAGTGACCACCACGGCAGCCAATCACATATACGCACTTCTAAGTTTTGACCATCACCACTAGTCCCAAATACCATCAAGCCCCAAACAAAACGGACAACCACAGACCACCGCGAAGACCAAAACGGACGACCAGAGACCGTCCGGCCGTCGTGACAGCAGCTTCGAACATCATACTTGATCCCTCCTCATTGCCACCATCGCAGAGACACGAGCGGCCACCGTGCCGCACAACGTCTCTGGCCATCGCTGTGTCGTCTGCCATCCACCGTCCAGCCGTCGTCACACTCCTCCATGAGCAGCACTGCAAGTTGCAGACAATAGTTGTTTTAGGTCTAGGGTGTGTGAGAGTGATGACCGTTTGGTTTGGGCTAACTTCTGAAAAAAAAAAACAATTGGGCCTAGAAAGTCTATAACAATTTAATGGAGTTCGTTTTTTTTTTTTTTTGACAAATTTAATGGAGTCTTGTTATAGTAGGCTTTTAGTTTTCTTTTCTTTTTTTACTGAAATTGTAAAAAGTATAAACATTCCTTCTTTTAAAAATAAATAAAAATCATTTTCAAAACAAATATTCTAAAAATCAAAATAACTTGTAAAACTTTAACTAGTATATATGTTTATGGATAAAATTTGGGAATAAAAATATATGCATATTTTGCATAAACAAATATGCATATTTATTTCTACACATACATATAAAATACATACAAAATACTATAATCCTAACTCTAACATATTAAATACTAGATATTTCACATATAATTTTATTATAAATTTATTATCCAATTTAAGTAATTATCTTAAATATTTGTATATATGTCTAATTATAATTTATAGGCTTAATTTCACTTTTGGTTCCCCTATTACTAGTTATGTTCGATTTTGGTCCCTATAGTTTTTTTCGTGCACATTTGGTCCCCTATTTTTTCAATGTTGCAAATTTAGTCATTCTATCCAATGCCTGACAATTTTTTTCAATGATCAACAAAGAGGAATCACCCCTTTAAGTGCACAGAACCTCCGTTTAAGGTTCTCGCTATTCTACTTCTCTGATTCAGTGGTTCTTCTCTACTATTTATTAGTTTTGTCCTTCCTTTCTGAGACCTTTTTTTGGTTCCACTACATAATCATTTATCATAGAAGTGCAACTAGAGGTTCTATGCGCTTAGAGCAGTGGTCCCTCTCTGTTAATCTAAGAAAGATCGACGGACATTGGACAGAATGACCTAATTTGCAACATTGTAAAAATAGGATGACCAAATGTGGATAGAAAAAACTTTAACGACCTAAGTTACACATGATCAATAATAAGATGACCAAAAATACAATTAAGACTAATTTATACTTTTATGTATTTGTTTAATAATATTTTAATTTGTGCTTTTAGTATGATATCGTTATCATAAATGTGTTCTTTATATTATATATGTGTGTGTACATTATCTAGGTCTTATTGGGTCAAACATGTCATTTTGTGTCAAGAGTAAGCCTTACAGTGACATGTACTTGGTTTGAGTCATATTGGGCTAATCATGTATTGTTGACCAAATCATGTCCTGTTGAGTCAAGAGTAAGCCTTACACTTACATGTACATGATCTGGTTCCTATTGGGACAAGTTGACTTCCTTGGCCCAATTTGACTCAAGTGGCCCAATACGACTTAGGTAGGCCATCATGACTCAAAAGGCCCAATATGTCTGAGGTAGGTCACTATGACTCAACTATCTTAATATGCTCAACTGGCCCAATATTACCCAATGATTGACAAAGTGAGATAGGGCAAGTGTCGGGTGACACCTATAGAGTGGCATCAGTAACATCAACTCACGATGGGACGAATAGTAGTTTACCAGAATAATAATATACACAATTAATATATAGACTAAAAACTTATTAGACATATACATAATTTATATATATTTTATACAATTAATAGATTATATATAACTTCTATTCTCGTTTCTATTTTTGAAAATTGACCTCAGTATTTAACATATAATTTTATTATAAATTTATTATCCAATTTAAGTAATTACCTTAAATATTCATACATATATCTAATTATTATTTATACTATCATATATTTGTTTGTTGATTTAAAATTTGTTTTGCCTTAACTTTGTTACTCAATATCGATTTGGAGTGGTTTGATCGATTATCACTGACTCTAAAACCAGGTATTTTTTGGGTTGAACAGATTGGATACATGCTTATTTTTGCTCCAATTGGTCCACCTATCGATTTAAACCGATTTTCAAAACTATGGAATCAAGTGTTAATTTTCTTTTTCATTTTTCACCAAACACTTTTTTTTTTCAAGTTAACCGGTGAGTCATTGGTTACTGAGCCATTGATTCTTCACCTTGATATTTTAAAAAAAATAATTGAATTTGTTAATTTTTTTGTCGATATTTATGGGTTCAATTTTTTTTTATTAGTTTAGAAATCAAATAAATTATTCTAAGATTTAAATGAATTTGAATTAGGTGTTACATTATAGACTTAAGATTATTCTTCATAGAAAATTTTAAATTAGAGTAGAATAAAATATGAGTTTAATTAGTATACACTATATGCCAATGTACCATTTGATACGAATTAAAATTTAGCCAATCTATCAGTTAATTCGCTTGCAATAATTTTGCTAAGTCGATTTTCAAATTTCATGCTTAAACTTATATATTATTTATAAGTTTTATAAGATATTGTGTTTTTTTAAAAATTAATTAATTTATTTTTAAAAGAGAGAATGTTTACTTTTTTTTATATATAATTTTCAACCTAAAAGGGGGGAAAAACCCTAAAAGCTAACTAAATTATTGAAGACTTTAGATACAACTAATTTTTTTTCCAGAAACATATGTTCTTTTTTATAAGGAAGTGGGCCTCCAACTGACTCAATCCCAAAGAAGCTTCATCTTCTTCCCTCAAACTCAACTACCTGCAACCCTTATGATGTATTGCAATGCAGAGGAGCTTCCATGGCAACTAGATGACGCGCCATTGGCGGGGAACGCAACAGTACGTGGTTTTCCATTGATGGTCTATGGCTGGGACTTGCGGATCTGCAGGGTATGTGAAGGCAAGGAGGGACGCACGACGGATCTACGGTGGCGCGAGACGATGGTGGACGACCGGTGCAAGACAGATGCTGGACGTCGCATGTGACGATGCTTTGATCTGGGTGCGATGACGTTCCATAGCGCGACGTGAAGATCTGCAGTGTTCTAGGATCTGCATGGAGCAATGCATGGTGGCGTGCAGTGATGAAGGTGTGTGATGGCTACTGTGTTTGGCTTAGATGGAGCTTGGCTGCTGATGACTGTGGTGGAAGTGGAGGTCATGGACTTAGGGATGAAAGTGATGGAAGTGTCGCAGGGACAAATAAGTCTTTTGGGTTTAAAATTAAATAGAAAAATTAAAAGATTTTTTAAAAAAAAAATAATTTATCAAAAATAAAAATGAAATGTCATATCTAATTGGGTCACATAAACAGTGTAAAAGTTACACTAAAATTATGGGAGGTTCCAAAGAATCACCATATGAAGAACTAAAACCCAGAAAACTATTTCGATGTAAAGAAGATCTTGAGATCAGCAGGGAGACGATCCTTCGATCCTTTTCAAAATTCTCTCTAACCAAGCAAATGGGCTCTAACGGATACGAGTGTGCTATGTGCAGCGCACCCATGGATGCCTTCATGGTCTTTGACAATGTTTTTATTTTATTTTTGTTAAAAAGTTAACTGCAAAAGACATTACATAATAAACACTTGAGTTGAAAAAGTCATTACATTATAAACCAAACGTATTGTCTAACCTAAAGCCGTCTCTCTCTCAACCTTCCCTCTATCCTTCTTTTCCTTCTTCCTCATCCACCGGAAGGGATTGTTTTGGGTCATTTTTTGGCCTGGAATCACTTATAAACATCATTTTTTCTCACCTTTTATCTAAATAAGTGGTTTTTGCACATAGATCAGGTTTTTCTTTCGTGCTTTTCCATGTTTTCGTCATCTGTGTGCGGCGGTGTTTTGTTCGTCGTCTTGTTATGCTATCGTTTGGTTTCCCGTATTGTTGCGGTGTTCGTTTGGTTCAGATTGGCAGATCAACCTCGATCCATTACAGATTCAATCAAGACTTGGGCTTCAACGTTACAGATCCGGAGGCATGGGTATTCCGGTCACTTTGATTTTGTCACGTTTGTAGGCATTTTGCCGTGTTATGCTATTAACCTGAGTGCTGTGAGTTTGTTTGCAGATTCATCCTTTTCGGATTTTGACGATGTTGAATTTGTATTGCATTCGATGTATTTTACCAATTTGAATGAACGAATATCTTTTTTAGTAAAAAAAAACCAAACGTATTGATTATTATCAAATAGAACACCGAACTTGTAAACTCTATGTGTGCCTATTGTAGAGATCCTGTAAACATTTGGGACTTGATTTGAATGAATCTGAAAATCAATAAGTTATAGCACATACACTACATGAATAGAAACTTCATTTCTATTTCTGTTCTTAGATTCTTAGATGGGATGAATGATTTCTATCAAAATACGTGCAGAGAAAGAGATGAGGACCTGCCCTTTCATAACTATCCTTCACACACAAGATCGCAATAATACTACTCAATCATGAACTCATACTATTAAACTGACCAAAATCTTTTTTTCCATGAAATTTAAATTTTCTTTATTATTTGACAAATAATTTTTAAAAACAAATCAATAAAAATCAATTCAAATCTAATCTAGTTTGCATTTACACATCACCCATTTTTAAGTTCTACAACTTAAACATCTCTCAATATTAGAGGGTAAATAGAGAAGAAAAGAAAGTAATGTGTATATATTGATTGATTGAAGTACAAGAGAAAGTTGCTTTATATAGAAAGCACCTTAACAGAAAATTAAACTTGAGCGAAACTAACTTTATCATAATAATAGAACTAACTATATCCTAATAAGATAAAATACAATATAGAGGCTAATTAATAGATAAATTGTTCAGCTAACTAATTGTGCTAATAGGCCCCCTCGAGCTGGAGAATGAATGGACTTCATTCCTAGCTTGGATACAAAGACATTAAAGGGAGGAGGGTCCAAAGACTTGGTGAGGATGTCGGCCAATTGGTTACAACTAGCAACAGGAAGCAAATGGAAGAGTTTTGCCTGTAATTTTTCACGAACTATGATACAATCGAGCTCGATATGTTTGATCGCTCATGGAAAGATGAGTTGGAGGCAATATGACGTGCTGGTTGACTGTTACAGCAAAGAAGGAGTAGAGCGGGGAACCCAAAAGTCATGTAGAAGATAAGTTAACCATTGTAACTCACAAACTGTGGAGGCAAGGGATCGATAATCTACTTCTGTGGAGGACTTAGAGAACGTGGCTTGCTTCTTAGACCTCCATGAGATGAGAGATTTGTCAAGGAATATGCAAAATCCAGTAATTGATTTTCTTGAATCAGTACATGTTGCCCAATCAGAATCACTGAAGGCTTTGAGCTGGAGTGAAGCAGTGCTGGGATAGAAGAGGCCAGGAGCAGGAGAACTCTTGATATATTGGAGGACACGACCAGCTGCATCCTGATGCAAATTGGTTGGATGTGCCATATGTTGGCTCAACTGTTGGACAGGAAAACAGATATCAGGGCGAGAAGGAGTTAAGTATAAATGTTTTCCAACCAATCTTCTGTATTGGCCAGGATCAGTGAGAGGAATTCCATCTTTAGAATTCAATCTTGTATTTTTAAGCATGGGAGTAGATGCTGGTTTGGTAGCAAGCAAACCACAATCATTGAGAATGTCTAAGGCAAATTTCCTTTGGCAAAGATGGATACCATCTTTGGACAGAGCAACCTCAAGTCCTAAAAAATATTTCAAGTAGCCTAAGTCTTTGATTTTAAAAGTAGAATTAAGAGAGGCTTTAATGTTATTAATTTCATCCAAATTGTTGCCAGCACGGATAAGGTCATCAACATAAACTAATATAGCATTGAAAGAGCATTTAGAACATTTAATAAAAAGAGAATGATCAGAAGATGATTGAGAAAAACCAAAAGAGACTAAAAAGGAGGACAGTCTAGCAAACCATTGCCTACTGGATTGTTTCAAACCATAAAGAGATTTTAATAATTTGCAAACTTGATTGGGTGAGGATGTGGATAAGCCAGGAGGAGGTTGCATATAAACCTCTTCTTCAAGATTGCCATGAAGAAAGGCATTATGCACATCCAATTGGTGAAGGAACCAGTGCTGTGATGATGCAGTTGCAAGCAAAAATCTGACTGTTGAAGCTTTAGCCATAGGTGAAAAAGTGTCAAAAAAATCAAGGCCTTCAACTTGGTTGAAGCCTTTGGCAACTAAGCGGGCTTTGTGCCTTTCTATAGAGCCATCAACCCTATATTTCACCCAATAAACCCATTTACAACCTATAGGAGTCTTCCCTTCGGGTAAGTCAGTTAAAATCCATGTATTGTTAATAGCTAAAGCATGCAATTCATCATTCATTGCCTGAACCCAATGTTTATGTTTAATGGCCTAATTATAGGTGTTAGGTTCATCATGTGAAGAAATTGAAAGAGTAAAATGTAAATGAGATTGAGATAAGCTAGAATATGACAAAACAGAAGATGAAGGATATAAGACATTAGTGTTAGGAAGGAAAGAGATACTGTTACAGTGAAATTTCTTCAAATATGAAGGAGTTTGCTTTGGCCTTGTGGACCTTCGAAGGGGCTGCTGTTGCTCAACAGAAACAGGGTCAGCATGTGGAATAAGTTGTGTAGCATCAGCGGAATCAATGTTTGGCAAATTATGAGTAGAATCGTGCATATTAGAATTATCCTCAGGAGAGGTAGTATCAGAGTATTGTAGTGCATTAGGTGCAAGGTGTTGCATGGAGGCATCAATAACAGAAGGGAAATTAAATAAAAATAATGAATCAGAATAAGCATTTTCAGAAATAGAAACAGTAGAAGGTGTAGCATGGTTATAAGGAAAGAAAGATTCATAAAAAATAGCATTCCTAGATACAAAGGTGTCTCTAGTTTGTAAGTCATATAGGAGATAGCCTTTGGTTCCAGGTTTGTAACCAAGGAATAAACATTTCCTAGCACGAGACTCTAACTTGTGTCTATGATTGGTTAAAGTAGATGCGTAGGCTAAACAACCAAAAACCTTTAAATCCATAAATGTTGGACGAGAGGCATAAAGCATCCCAAAAGTAGTTTTATTGTGGATAACAAGACTAAGAAGTATGTTGATCAAATGTGCAGAATGGCAAACAACATAATTCCAAAAAGTTTTAGGTAAATTAGAGTGGAAGAGCAAGGCTCTAGTGACATTGAGGAGATGCTTATGCTTTCTTTCAACAGTGGAGTTCTGTTGAGGTGTTTCAACACATGATTTTTGATGTATGATGCCAAGAGAAGAATAAAGGGAAGGCATATGAAATTCAAGACCATTATCGGTTTTTAAAATTTTAATTTTTGCATAAAATTGAGTGGAAACAAGATTAAAGAAATGGGAAATACATGGTCTAGTATCTGATTTGTGTTTAAGCAAATAAAGCCAAGTATATCTACTATAGTCATCTACAATAGTTAAAAAATAATTGTGGCCTTGAATAGAGGGAATGTTGATAGGCCCCCAAATATCCATATGTAAGAGATCAAAGCAATGCATAGAGTGGGAATCACTAATGGTAAAGGGAAGCCTTGTTTGTTTAGCATAATGGCAAGAGTCACAAATCAAGCTTTTATTAAAACCAATATAAGGGAAAGATGTACATAATTGTTGTAAAACAATAGAAGAGATATGACCTAATCTATAATGCCATAAGTCAAAAGAAAAAAATGGCAATTTATTTGATTTAACATGACTAACTAAACTAGAAGGATTCGGTGTACATGATAAGGATGTGGGTAAGCCATGGAAGATTTAAAGGTTGTTGGAAACCTCGGCACACCCAATCATCCTCAGGGTAGACTGATCCTGTAAAAGGCAAAGGTCAGATTTGAAAAGAATTTAACAATTAAGAGAAGTAGTTAATTTGTGAATGGAAATAAGGTTAAATTGAAATTTAGGAATGAATAGAACATCATGTAAGTAAAAAGTCTTTAGAAAAAGTGATAGTACCATAATGTGTAGCTACAAGAATGGTGCCATTGGGCAATTTAACAGATATTGGTGCAATTTTAGTGTTTGAAGAAAAAACAAGAAATGTGAGGGCAAATGTGATCACTAGCCCCGGAATCCAAAATCCAAATAGAAAGAGGAGAATTAGGTATACCTGGTTTGGTTACTCCTGAGACAACATGATGACCATGGTCTGGAGGAGATGGTTTACTAACTGTATCAACTGTGGAACCGGTATCATGCTTAGAGGAGTGAAGGAGATGTATCAAGTATTGATAATCTTCCTTGGTGATGGATAAAGAATCAGATGCCATGGGTCTAACAGATGTAGGACTGGAGTCGGAGGAGGATGGCGTGGCAACAGAGGCAGAAGATTGATTCTTGGTGCGATAGCCGGGTGGGAACCCATGCTTGAAATAACAGTTCAACAGTATGATTATTGCGGTTGCAGTAGGTGCATATCATAGGAGTTCTTGAATTTGGTTTGCCTCGACCACGACCTTGAGAGGAACCAACTTTGCCTTGGTTGAAAGTGTTGGAAAGAAGCACAGAAGAATCAATAGGAGCTAAGGAATTGCATTCTTGTTGTATAACCATAGAAAAGGTTTGACTAATTGAGGGCAAGGGGTTCATAATCATAATCTGGCTTCGAACAGATTGAAAGGTTTCATTGAGACCTTTTAGGAAAAAAATAACTTACTCTTTATCCTTATAAAGTTGCACAGATTGACTTAGGTCACAGGAGCAAGCAATGTCACAAGAACAAACAGGTGTGGGGCGAAGAAACTCTAGCTCATCTCATAGTATTTTCATATCAGTGAAAAAGGTTGTTAAAGATCGGTCACCTTGCTTCATGGAATGGAGTTCTTAAAGCAAGTCTGACATTTGAAAATGGTTACCTTTTGTGAATCGAATTTGCAGGTCAAGCCATAGATCCCTAGCAGAATCAAAGGAAGCAGCGCTTTGAGAGATTTGGGGGGATATGGCACGCGTAATCCAAGAGACAACCATGTGGTTGCATTGCTGCCAAACATGAAGAAGAGGATCTGTTGAAGATGGCCGTGTGAGAGAGCCATTGATGAATTTGTGTTTGTTCTTGGATGATAGCGCTCGAAGCATGGCACGGCTCCGGTGGTAATAGTTATCACCATCGAGAGGAGGTGATACAAGAACGTAACCATGATTCTCTCCAAGATGAAGAAAGTAAGAGCTTGAGGGATTTTGTGATTGATCAATTGGGGGAGGATGCGGTGGTGGAGGTGGGTTGTTTCCAGAACCATCATCGTTGTTTGTAGAATGGGGGCTGGTTGGGGTTGGTATGTCAACTGTAGCAAGAAGGAAGAAAGAGGTGGAAGTAGGGGTGTAAACGGATCCGATCCGATCCGCGAACCTAGCGGATCCGAACCGATCCGAACCGGTTTTGGTGGATTGGTTCGGATCATCGGATCGGATTCCAAAACGCCGATCCGAACCAGATCGGTTCGGGTCTCGGATCCAAGAATTCTGATCCGATCCGATCCGAACCCTTTAAAATATTTATTTTTTAATTATTTTATATAATATCAATATATTATTATATATAAATTTAATATAATTAATAATTAAATATGTATATTTTATTTTATTTTTCTATTTTTTTTATTAATATTTAAGTGTAAATTAAAAAAAAAAAAAAAGTAACCCGATGATCCGAACCGAACCAACCCGATTGTGATCGGTTCGGTTCGGATCCGTACCTGAAAATTTGCCAAATCCGAACCGATCTGAACCGATCAAATTTGATCGATTCGGATGATGAAACCCCTCAAATCCGATCCAATCCAAGCCGATTACACCCCTAGGTGGAAGTTCAAAGAATCAGAATAAATCTGATACCATATTAGATGGTAAACAGAGAAAAAAAGAAAGTAATATGTATATATTGATTGATTGAAATACAAGAGAAGGTTGCTTTATATAGAAAGCACCTTATCAGAAAAGTAAACTTGAGCAAAACTAACCCTATCCTAATAACATAAAATACAATATAGAGGCTAATTAATAGATAAATTGTTCAACTAACTAATTATGCTAATACTCAAACCCAATATCTCCAAAATTTTTACTTAAAACCCTATCAATAACCCCACTATATTACATCAATAATTTATTTATCTTTCCCAATTTATCATACAAAACATCGATGCTTATATAAACACCACTCAAATTAATATGTTTATTATAAACTCTTTCCAATTGTGGATTTTTAAAAGAAAAGGTACTTAACAAGCAAAAAATACATAAGCACCTACCATTGTACTCACTTTTTACTTGTTAAATACATTTTAAGGATATAGAATTACTAATAGAGCCCTTTTAGTAAATTGAGTAAATAACCAATTTGATCCCCGAAACTATAAGGTCGTATCAACTTGGTCCCTGAAATTAATGAAATTCCAAAAAGGTCCCTGAAATTGTAAAACGTTGATCAAGTTAGTCCCTCCGTTAACCCCAGTTGACTGACGTCGTTAACGACACTGAGGTGGCACTTCACGTTGCTTGACAGTTGTACTCCACGTTTGGGACCAACATGCACCTAATTTCAGGGACGAAATTGACACTACGTTACAGGGACCAAATTGCAATCTTCTTCATCTTCCTCCTCGTCCCACCTCCACAGAACCTCCTCCTCTTCCTCCCCTCTCTCCAAATCCAACTCCGACGCAATCCAAAGCCTCTCCTCCATCCTCAACAACCCCCATGTCACCGATTTGGTGTGGGAGGGAAAGGTATCAAAGGCACTGAATCCTCCGTCTCCAAAAATTAGATTGAAAATGTAGTGAAGAATTTAAAAGTGAGGGAGTTGAGTGGACATACAGAGTATGAACCTATCTACTCCTGACCCTCCTTTCCTGAAGGCACAAACCCATCAAAATTCAGAACCATCATCATCCAAAAAACACCCACTCCTACACACCTCAACTCCACAATGCCATCTCCAACCTCGATCTCACATCCCACCACCACCACCACAGTCACAAACTCATCAACTCCTCCCTCCTCCTCAAAGTCTGCATCAGGTCCCGGAACTTGCACCTCTACAAACTCCACCACAAGCTCAACTCATCTGGACTCGTGTGGGATTTGCATACATGGTATTTGATAAAATGCATGAGAAAAATATTTACTTGAACATTGATGATCATTATATTCGCTCAACTGGGTTTCATACGAGAGGAGGAAGATGAGGAGGTTCTGTGGAGGTGAGGAGGAAGATGATGAAGAAGATTGCAATTTGATCCCTGTAACGTAGTATTAATTTCGTCCCTGAAATTAGGTACAGATTGGTCCCTAACGTGGAGTACAACTGTCAAGCAACATGAAATGTCACCTCAACACTGTTAACAACATCAGTCAATTGGGATTAACGAATGGACTAACTTAATCAACATTTTACATTTTCAAAAACCTTATTGGAATTTCGTTAATTTCAGAGACCAAGTTGATACGATTTTACAGTTTCAAGATCAAATTGGTTATTTACTCTAATAAATTCTTTAAAAATGCTGACCAAAGAGATACTTAAATTATAAAATAATTAAAATAAAAATGGATGTATAAATACGAGCCCCACGAACATCAAAAAGTAAAATTTGTAGTACTTGTCTACTTGAGTTGTGATGCTCTTATAACATCATTATCATTTTTTTAACACTTTCTAAACTCAAGATCTCACTTATCAAAAACGTGAAAACACTAAATAAGATGAATCTTTTAATGATGTCAGCCAATCCACCATTTTTTTTAAGCAAGTGACCTTTATGTCACTACAATTTATTACTGAAAAAAAGAAAGGGTGATCTTTATGTCACCACAATTTATTATTGAATAAAAGAAAAACAATAGAAAACAAAATTATTGAGACAAAAACCAAAACACAGCCAAAAAGACAGAGTCATGTAAACCTAACATTACACTTTCTATTCAGCCTCAAATTATATTCGTGAGACTTGAGACAAAATAAATTGTCTAATAAAGCCCTTAAATTGTAAACCATTAATCCACCATTATAATTAGATAAAATTGGTAGATAAATTCTTATGCAATCCACCAATAATCACAAATCATGCAGCAAAGATAAAAACTACACAACACCACTTAAATTATAAATCATAAATTATTTTTAACATTTTAGCACTCAATCAATTGCAAAATACACTACATTCACTACAACATAATAGACTTTTAATAACGCACCTTTAATAGCATTTCCGTGTGGAAATGCTATTAAAAGTGATGGGGGACTTTTAATAGCGTTTCCCTAAGGGAAACGCTATCTTAGGTATCACCTAAGATAGCGTTTCCGTGTGGAACCGCTATTAAAAGTGTCACTTAGGAAAAGATAGCGGTTCCACACGGAAACGCTATCTTAGGTGATACCTA
The DNA here is from genome assembly GCA_030762895.1 of Sophora flavescens. Lineage (NCBI taxonomy): Eukaryota > Viridiplantae > Streptophyta > Magnoliopsida > Fabales > Fabaceae > Sophora > Sophora flavescens. Next base: position 231,538,029 of record CM061064.1, on the reverse strand, counting down.
AGATAGCGTTTCCTATCACCTAAGATAGCGTTTCCTGTAGGAAACGCTATCTTAGGTCTTCCCAGTAAAATTAGACGCGCGCTCGGCCTCCCCTCTCTGTTTCTTCCTCATTTTCATTCTACTGTTTCCTTCCCTCTGCATGCCATCTCTTTTTTCTTCCCTCACCTTCGCCATTGCTCGCCGCCGCTGCTACTCCGAAAGAGAAAGAACTTAAATCATACCATTGTAGTTTTAGTTTCACACTTTCATAGTTTAGAAAGAAAGTGTGTGTGTGTTCTGTGGAGTGGAAGATAACTGAAGCTCTAGAAGGAGACAACACAAGGAAGAAGAGTGGAAACAAAGGGATATCCATTGTTTTTCTTCTTCAAGGAACCCCAATCTCGAACACTGCTTGTCATTCGCGCGATTTGAATTGCAGATCTTCTGTGCTCGTTCTCATTTCACTGCTAGAGTTGAGACAGAGTTTGTTCTCATTGCAAATCTGTGCTCTTCTTCGATTTGATTTAGGGTAAGTTAATTCTTTACGCTGTGTTTATTTCCTACAGCATATTTGTGCTTATTTTTGCTCTTGTTTTTATCATCCATCCAAGCAAACTCATACACTTTGTTTGTTTAATGCGTTGTTGCAGCTTAAGAACTTGCTCTATATCTTGATATAGATTCCCAAGGGGTATTTAAGGTAATTTGAACTTATTTGAAACAAAGTTCCCTGAAGCTGCATCTATTATGTGAATTTGCTATAATAAAGATTCTGCACTATATTTAATGTTATTTTGCTACATGCTTTGGTGGATTCTGTGAATTTGGTAATTTTTTTTCTTATTGTTCATTTTAACTTCTTATTTTTCATTTTGGCTATGTATCCACTGCTGAATTGTATGTAGTGTAAGCATAGTTGAGATGTTTAATATAGTAAGGGGTGTGGCTATAATCACTTTCAATTGTCTATTCACACTTTTCATTTTTTGTGTTTTTTCACCATCATAAGGCTATTATTTCTCTCTATCAGTTGTTAGGTATTGTCCTTTTTAAGACATTGGATTTCTGGATTCCTGCCTCTATATGAATAAATGTCAATTTTTTGTTTTTGTTTTTTAGTTGATTGCTAGTGAAGTCATGTCTTCTGAGTGCTGAGCTTCATTAATACCTTGCAAGGTGAAGCTTCTTGCTCAGAAGTTTGTATTTTTAGGCTGTTAAATCGTGAAATGCAAGACAAATTTGTTTGCCAATCTGTCCCTTTTTAAATATGATTAAGTCTCATACTAAGAGCTTCACACTCTGGCTCAGGGTCTGTGACACAGTCACAGGGGCGCATTCCCGGTTGAACCCAGTTCCAAGTTTGCAGCTTTAGTGGAACCCACTTCCAAGTTCACAGTCTGTGTTCAGGTGATTTTCTATCATTTACAAATTTTATTTCCGGACATTCTTAATATTTGTGGGAGTGTGTTTTTATCCAAGTTCACAGTCTGTGTTCAAGGTTTTATTTTACTTGCTCTTTAATTTTCGGTTTGATTGGTGTTGAATGGAATGTGACTTGTTTGTGTGTCAATCATTATTTGAAAATATGAATATGGATTGACGGATTGACTGTATGCATTTTGAACCTGATCTTCTTGGTATCCTGTTTTGTTTTGTTTCAATGTTTTTCGAATGTGAAGAATGGGTTCATATGTTTGTTTTTGTTGCTTCAGTTTGTTGATCCTTTCCCTTTATATATCATTTAATTTATTGTTCCGTGCTCAGATTTTGGTGTTTTTAGAGAGTGAGCAAGTTTGCCTTAGTCCTATGCCTAAGTCCTAGTTGTTATGGATCGCATCCAATGTGTATTGTTTATCCCCTGATCTGATGCCTTGATCCTTATTTATAGAAATTGGGAAGTTAGAGTCCCAAACCAACTCAAAATCTGATCTATTTCGGTTTCTTCAGGTCCAAGTAATGCGCGTCACGGCCGTGATGGCCATCACGGCCAGGCCGTGACGGTCTCTGTTATGGCCGTGAAGAATTTCACGGCTGGGCCGTGATGTGCTCTGACTTGTGGTGGTTTTGGGTCACGGCCGTGATGGATATCACGGCCAGGCCGTGACGGTCTCTGTTATGGCCGTGAAGAATTTCACGGCTGGGCCGTGATGTGCTCTGACTTGTGGTGGTTTTGGGTCACGGCCGTGATGGATATCACGGCCAGGCCGTGACAGACTCTGACTTCAGCCTTTCTTCTTTTTCAGTTTTGCTCGATCATGGCCGTGATGGGCATCACGGCTAGGCCGTGATGGGCATCACGGCTAGGCCGTGATGGACTCTGTTTGGCTCATTTTCTGCACTTTTAAAGCCCTATCTTTATCCAAACTTCATCATGGTTGATCTCGAGCATTTTACCCTTGATATCTGCAAAACAACACACGAAAACCGCCTTACCCGTTCCAAAGGAAAATTAACCTAAAATCTAATAAAAATATTCCTAAACTACATGAAAATGCACGCAAAATGATAGACAAAGATGATGTGGAATCACACTCATCAACAAGCTGACACTGGTTCCTTCAAAGAATACTCAGCGACAATGTGTTTTGTTTGCAGCCTTTCATTCCTTTAATCTGTATACATTGCATGTATACCTCAACCACTCTAAACTCAAAGTAAATATGTTTAATAAATATTTTTATAGATCGGAAAAGCATGGATCGGAAATGGATGTCTGCCAATCGTTTAACGAAGGAGTATGAGGATGGGGTGAAAGAGTTCATTAGTTTTGCAGTTCGGCATGCGAAAAACCCTAATACAATCATATGTCCTTGTTTAGATTGTTGTTATGCAAGGCGAGTTAGTGCAGCCGATTTGGAAGAACATTTAGTGTGTAATGGAATCGATCAAAGTTATACATGTTGGACAAAACATGGTGAGACAAGAGCTGAGTCTAGTGAAATGAGGAATCGTGTGAGATATTCATCATACGATACCGACACAAATACTTATGAGGGCGATCGTTTTGAAGACATTGCAAATGCTGTTGAAGAGGATCTTCGGGATTGTCCACAAATGTTTGGGAGGTTGGTAAGTGATGCGAGCAACCATTGTATGATGGATGTACTAAATTCACAAGATTGTCGGCGATGTTAAAGTTGTATAACTTGAAATCGGGCAACGGATGGACTGATAAGAGCTTTACGGACTTACTCACACTATTGAAAGACATGTTGCCAGATGATAATGTGCTTCCTAGTCGGACATACGAGGCTAAACAAATGTTACGCTCTATTGGCATGAGCTACGAGAGGATACATGCTTGTCCTAACGATTGCATTTTATTTCGAATGAATATGCATCGTTACAGATGTGTCCTAAATGTAATGCCTCACGATATAAGAAGAAAGAATCGAGATCCGAGAGAAGGTTGTGTGGTATTTTCCCATAATACCCAGATTTAGGCGCATGTACCGTAGTTACGAAGATTCAAAGCACTTGACATGGCATGAGGATGAAAGGATCAAAGATGGCAAGTCTGCGGCACCCGGCAGATTCTCCGCAATGGAAGAAATTTGATCATGATTATCCCGATTTTGGGCAAGATTCAAGAAACCTACGACTTGCATTGGCTATCTTGTGGATTTAACCCGCATGGTGTTCAAAGTAGCTCTCACAAGACATGGCCTGTGATTTTGGTGATTTACAACCTATCTCCATGGCTATGCATGAAGCGCAAATTTATGATGTTATCTATGTTAATTTCCGGGCCCAAACAACCAGGAAATGATATAGACGTCTATTTGACTCCTTTGATTGAAGACTTGAAACAACTGTGGGAGACAGTGTGGAGGTGTATGATGGGTATAAGGAAGAAAGTTTCAATTTGAGAGCTATGTTGTTTGGGACAATTAATGATTTTCCAGCCTACGGTAATCTGTCGAGGATATAGCATCAAGGGTCAGTGTGCATGCCCTATATGTGAAGAGGGTACAGATTGGATGCGGTTAGAACATTGTAAGAAGAATGTCTTTCTTGGGCATCGTAGATTTTTGCATCCAAGTCATCATTACGGTGGTGGAGAAAGGCGTTCAATGGGAACTCGGAAGAAGGTAGAGCGCCTTCACCTTTGACGGGTGATCAACTTTTTGAAAAGGTAAAGGATTTGAATATCCAATTCGGTAAACCTTTTGCGAGAGATATTGTCACAAGAGGGTGGAAGAAAAGGTCGATTTTCTTTGAGTTGTCATATTGGAAATCATTATATGTAAGACATTTCCTCGATGTGATGCACGTTGAAAAAAATGTCTGTGATAAGTGTCATTGGTACGTTACTCAATGTGCCAGGGAAGACTAAAGATGGCATCAATGCAAGGTTGGACTTGGTTAGTATGGGAATAAGAAGAGAATTGGGACCGACGAAGAAGGGTAAAAGTACATATCTTCCTCCCACTTGCTTACACTCTATCTAGAAAAGAAAAAACTGTTTTTTGTAAGTTTCTTGAAGGAGTTAAGGTTCCGGAAGGGTACTCTTCAAACATTAGGAACCTCGTATCGATGAAAGATCTCAAGTTAAAAGGTCTAAAGTCCCACGATTGTCATGTTCTCATGGAGCAGTTGATACCCATTGGTATACGATCTATTTTACCTAACAAAGTGCGGGGGACCTTAACTAAACTCTGTTTCTTCTTCAAGGCAATTTGTAGCAAAGTGATTGACCCTGGGAAGTTGCCATCATTGCAAAGAGAAATTGTTGCGACTTTATGCGAGCTTGAGATGTACTTTCCACCTTCATTCTTTGACATAATGGTTCATCTAACCATTCACCTTGTTAGAGAGACACAACTGTGTGGGCCAGCTTATATGAGATGGATGTACCCGATTGAGCGTTATATGAAGATATTAAAAGGGTATGTGAAAAACCGATCACGACCAGAAGGTTGTATTGTTGAACGGTATATTGTCGAAGAAGCTGATTGAATGCATCGAATACCTATCCAATGCTTGAATCTATAGGGCTGCCAAAGTCTCGTCACACATGGAGAATGATGGGGCAAGGAATTACTGGAAATGAAATAGTGACTATAACAAGGACGAGAATGGGAGCAAGCACACTTATATGTTCCGCACAATGCCGATGAGGTTGAGCCATATGTTGAAAAACACAAGGACATGCTTAAGAGTTTGTATCCAAATAAGAATCAAAATTGGCTAACTAGAGAACACAATCGTTGTTTTATAACGTGGCTAAGAGATCACATTTATGCGAGTTGATCGAAAATGATACTTGGTTTCAAATAGATTGAGATGGTTAGCCAAAGGTCCAAGTTTGCATGTGTTCTCTTACCACGGTTATCAAATTAATGGGTACACATTCTATACAAAAGAACAAGATGGTCGGAGTACAATGCAAAAAAAGTGGTGTGACTCTAGTAGCTCGGTCGATGCATATCTCAAGTGCCAAAGACAAACCCGATATATGCAAATATGTCATACTTCGGCGTCATTGAACGCATATGGGAGTTGGATTACACAAAGTTTAAGGTTGGTGTGTTTGGTTGCAAGTGGGTTGACAATAATAACGGTGTTGATTGATGAGGCGGGGTTCATGCGGTGGATCTTAATAGGGTGGGGTATAAAGATGAGCCTTTTATATTAGCATCTCAAGCTCAACAAGTGTTCTATGTCACTGATCCAGCTGATATGAAAAGGTCCATTGTTCTTTTGACTAACAAAATAATTACTAATGTTGATGATCAAGACCATCGAGATGTTGATATTGAAGATGATCCTTTCGTCGGGACATTACAATCACTTGAGATTGATCCAACTAGGGATGATGGTATGTATATGAGAGATGATCATGATGAGGGGCTTTTGGTCAATCCACCATTTCGTACTAATAAAGGACAAACAAATCTCAATCAAATGAAGAAAAGAAAAAGGTTGACTTAAACATGTATGTAGTGTTTGTGTTTAAATGAACTTTCCGATCCTTTTATATTATAGTTAGCATCTTCCAGGTAATGCTAGTGTTGATTTTGTTATTCATAGTTGTTTTATATTTTGCATCAATTAATGTTATATTAATGTCCATTGATGTTTTACTTGTATCTAATATTTTTGTAGGTAAATGGCATCTTCAAGTAATTCTAGTTATGCCAAAGCGGCGAGACTTGGTCCAAAAGTTATGAATGCGGTCATCCGCGCTAGGAGTAAAGGACAAAAATTTGATGTAATTTTCTTACTAATCTAAGGATTTCATAATGTTGTTTGATATCTAGATTTAATTACTTTATTATTTTTATTAGGTTGAATGGAATTCTTTGGACCAACCTATTCGTGCTAATGGTAAAATATTGAAGAGATTACATTGGGGCCGTTGTTCGGCAAACGGTCCCAATTATTTGTTCTAATTGGAAGGATGAAGCTTTGGATGGTTTCAAAGAGAGCATATGGGCTGATGTACAGGTAATTGTTAAAATTTATAAATTATATTGTAAACTATGTAAACATACTTACTTTGACACGTTGTTTATATTGTTTTGCGAGATGTCTTTTAATGTTGATGAATCTAGGAAAAAATTTGTACTTGGGAAGTTCGGTAACCTACATAAGGCATTCAGAACTAGATTGACCAAAAAATTTCTAAGAGATGCCAACGGGAATATCAATGAGGAGCCTCCATCACAATATCCACACATATCAAGGGATGAGTGGACAGATTTTATAGCAATACGCATAGGAGATGCTCAATTCCTGGTATGTTTAATATCACGTTAGTCCTTATAATTTTATAGCAATACGTACATATGACATTAACCATGTATTAATATTACTTATATGTGTCGAATAGAAATTAAGCAATGAAAATCGCAACAGGCGTTAGATCCTGCATGCCCTTACAAAGCATCACGTAAGGGGTATGCTGACATTGAGGATGAATTGGTATGTATATATATATATATATATATATATATATATATATATATATATATATATATATATATATTTAAGCGCATTTGTGGTAAATATGACTTTTAAACTGTTTGGTTAATTTATATTATCTCAATATACGAATACGGGAGGCGGGGCAGAAGTTAAGAAAATTAAACGCCATATTGTGTGGAGGAAAGCCCGCGAGAACAAGGCGGGTGTAATTGACAACAAAAATACGCATACCGTGTGGAATAAATGTGTTAGTAGACTAACGATTACATTATCAATTGTTATTTTCATATGATAATATATAATAATTTTAACATTTGCATTTCACCAATAACTATGTGTCGGGAGGAATCATCACGATCTGCGGTAGAGGAGAGATATAAGACTTTGGTCGCCAGGATATTCTTGCCAAAGCCATAGGTGTGCCAGAGAATCCTGGGCGTGTTAGGGGTGTGGGTTTCGGCGTCTCACAAAAAGATTACTTCCCACCCGAAGGTCGTGCAAGAAATAACTCGGAAACGAAAAAGTGGGAGACATTGGTGTCTCAACTCTCTGATAGATTGAACATTTTGGAAGAAAAGCTGAAACAAAAGGATGATGAGGAGAGGCAGGCTAATTTCACAGCCCAAGCAAGCGTCAAAGATAGTTGCACTCTACCATCTGCCAGCAGGCTTCCAGAGGTAATGCATGCCTTTTGGATGCCTTAATTCACAGCTTATTCATCTATCATTGGATTAGGGCGTCAACTCATGTCAGCTATATTTATCGACCCCAAACTATCGTATGGTTGCTATGGGTAAAGTATACAATGAGTCGGGTGTCACACTGCACACTGGACCAGTACCCCTTAACCATGTGAAAGTTGGAGTTGATGTTGCAACTGAGGGGGATGCGCCATTGCCGGTACCTATCGTTGATGCAGATGTGATGACAGTAGGAGATGCAATAGGTACTTATGTGGCATGGCCAATTGATCTCGTGGTTGTAATTAATATAGTATGTAATTGCATTTTTCCACCTTTTCATATACGGCATATATGCATTACATTAGTTGATCACTAACTAGCATATTGAAATGCAAAATTTCCAGGCACCCGCAAAAGCTAAAGGCAAGGGCAGAGTGTCTGGATATACAAAGGAGTCAATTACAACCCCAGAAAATAAAGGAGGCAACTCTCGAGGCCAACCCATCTACACTGGTTCAACTACAACTTCTCCGGAATATTTGAATTTCCTTAAAATACATGAACGAAAGAATATGAAAAATCTTTGACCAATTGTACGTAGAGATGGAAGAAAATATTTTTGGTCTCCATTTCATTGAGATGCTCAATCTCGAAAATATCGAGAGAAGTTGTAAATCATGAATGGGTATCTCGCCTCCGTTATTTCCACATATATCGGGTAATAAATCGGGTTTAAAGTGTACAATATTTTTTTAGTCTTTCCATTTAAATATTGATGTATGTCATTGGTGTAATCCATTTTTATATTTTAATTGAAGGTATTTGTATGAAGAATTGTTGCTTCCAAAGGAAATAACGAGGAGGTTTCCGTTCTTGTCCCCACACCAAACAAATACATACGGCTACTTCTGGAGGGATTCACAGACAACGTATCTAATGTAATTTGGTTTGCAACTAAAGAAAGAGAATATCAGCCCTTGTTTTTAGCGTCGTGCAATGTTGGGTGAGTCGCTTATCCTATAGGACTTAATTCACAATAATGAATTACATAAAAGTTGAGGTGCTTAGGATTTGTTATCTCAACATTTTTGTAGGAATCATTGGGTGCTGTGCGCGATAAATATTGTTGAAGAGATTATTTACTATCCTGGATCCCTTGTATGTTGATCCAGGGATCGCCTGCAATTAAAGAATCTGTTCGATACGTAAGCATGTTTTTATATTTCTGATTTTCTATGATTCTGTTCGATACGTGAGCATGCGTGTGTTTGTGATGATTGAAAATGTTTCTTAATGAAGTCTGTTTGATTTTGTGATTAGTGGTTTGCAAGTTTATCGCGCAAATATCGGAGCTAAGGTGCCGCGTTTAAAGGCAACCAACATTAAATGGATTCAGATACAGGTATATTTGCAAAAACTTAATGCGCAATTAGATAAAAAAAACTATATTGATTTACTATTTTATTTTTTATAGTGCCCAAGACAACCCAACAGTACAGATTGTGGGTACTATGTCATGCGTTTCATGAAGGAGACTATCTTGCAGAACCAAGTTAAAATACCAATGGCGGTATGTTGTTTACTTAGCTTTTAACTGTGACTGTTCAAATGTTTTAGCAATTGTAACTTAATTTATTTAATTTTTATGTCACAGTACTTCCCTGACTTCAAATGCTCCACATACTCCACTGCTCAGCTATCTGAAGTCAAGGAAGAGTGGTGTCGCTATATTGTTGAAAAGTTCGTTTGATTATGTCAAATTGATCACAGTAGTTGCAACAATACTCATTGGTATGTGAATAATGCTTTATATTTATCAACCCCAAACTATCTATGTATTTGTTTTTCCTTGGTACATGCCTTCGAGTTGATGTGCCTAGGAGAAAATAAGTTCAAACTTATTATTTTTGTTACACTTTGTTAATGCTTGATTTGAATTCTGTTTCTTGCTACAGTAGTATTTACCTAATTAGTCTGCTGTATCCCAATGTAACAGGTTAGTCTTTGTGGTGGAAATGCAGTATGTATGCTACAGAGTCTTTGGATCACATTTCGACACATTACTTTGGTGTTGTCTTGGTCTCATGAAAAACAAACAGAAGCTGTAAATGTAGATTAATTGTAGATG